>JAXQQM020091055.1:0-36537 GCA_034641835.2 Pinus albicaulis | reverse complement strand
TAACTATTGGCCAATGAACTCTTTCAGAACGCTTTCAATAAATGGCAATTTCCCTTGTAAGTTACCAAATCTTTGAAGAAAAACAAAAGCTTGCTGCCCTTGCAACACACTTGCTATCTCTGTTAGGCACGCTCATACTTGCACCAAACGGTGGGGCTGGACACGAAAATCCATCACCATATCCTTGACCAACACAAATGGATCCTCACTGCAACTGACTACTTTACAAAATGGATAGAGGCCATCCCTTCTAGAACTGTCACAGACTCAGTAATCATCAAATTCCTTGAAAACCACATTTTGTCTAGGTTTGGTTGTCGTAGAAAGATTATCACTGACAATGTTGCTACTTTTAGATCCAAGAAAATGGTGGAATTTTTCACAAGTATCATGTTACATTAGGCCATTATACGACTTATTACCCTCGATATATTGGGTTGGCAAGAATCCTCCGAATATTTTTGATGAACAATCATAAAAAATTTGAATAAGAATAAAAGTCTGTGGCACAGCAAACTAGTGCTGTACGTATGGAAAGATAGTTAACAACTAAAAAATCAATTGGAATGTCTCCCTATCGGCTAGTGTATGGAGAAATAGGATGCAATTTTTCCAACAAGCCTAGGAGTGACGATACCTTGAAGCTCATCCAAGAAGTGTAGCCTGAAGAGGATGACATGATAAGAAGAATAAATCAAACTATCTCGTTGCATCAAACCAAAGAAGAAATGTATAACAAAACACAACAAGTGTGGGAAAACATCAAGAATATGTTTGATAAGAGAACCAAAGAAAATTATTTCAACATAGGTGACAAAGTGCTGAAGTGGTACTAAAGGAGAGAAGATAAGGGCAAGCATGGAAAATTTGAAAATTTGTGGAAAGGCCCATACATCATCCATTCTGCAAGAGGTAACAATGCATTTTTCTACAAGAGATGGATGGAATAGAATTATTTGGAGGTCCCGTCAATGACAGGATGCTCAACCATTATTTTTGTTTAAAATACTCATTTTAAAGCTTTATTCATTGTATATAACACTGTTTGAAGAAAAATATCAGAAAAATAAACATAAAAACAAAAGGAAATGAAGAAAAGAGGGCAGATAAAAATAAAAAGTAAAGCCCCATACCAAAAAAGAACATTTCTGAAAGTGTGCAAGTCCAAATGCCACTAATTTGGAAGAAGAAGTATTTTTCAGTCATACGGCATAATCATGATTGAACAAGTTTTAAATTTCTGCTGATAGGTTAATAAATGAAGATTTTCCAAACAATTTAAATTGGCTTGTTAGTAGATTAAATTAGGAAAAGATATTGGTTCCACTGCTCAAATCTGAACCAAGAAAGAAAGAGAGGGATACATAACAGATTCCAAATTACAGCCCTCAAAGTTTTTAGCTCTACTTTTTGCAAAATAAATCTATGTGCAGCTTGTACAAAATGCCACAACCCATGAAAAATCAAATTGCTTAATATTGATTTGATCATGTTTTCAATTTCCTGTTTTTAGAATAGAGAATGAAAATCCGTCATACTGTGCAATATTGAAAAATAACTAGATTAGGTAGAGAATAAAAATCTCATCAGCCTAATCTGAGCTTTGGATGACATAGTGTAGAAGTAGATAGTTTCCTATTTTCAAAAGAAAATAATGTCCAGGGTTGGCTAATCTAAATACACCCAATGAAGAAAAAATGCTAAGAAAGTATGATGGGTAGGTAGAATTGAGTTGAAGCAATCATGTTTTTCAGATTTTTAAGATCACTGCCTCAAAGAACAACAGCAAATCAATAAATGAAGAAAGAGGTCTGTCAAGTACAAATCAAGGCACTGGTCTACTTATTCCATAGATTTGATCTCTCAGGTTCTTAACACCTACTAAAGGAGTTGCCCTCCCCAGCTGGAGCCACTGTTATCCTCCTGTATTCTATAGAGTTCACTAGATGACTATGTATCTTCTACAAGAAGATAAAGATATAATTATTTGCCTATAATCTATCTTTCGAAATCTCATTGCCTTCATTATCCTAAATAAACCTATTTCACTATATTTCATATTTGCCTTCTTAGATTACCCTCTTGCTCTTAAAAAGACTCATTTTGGGCTTGTTTATCTCATTTTCACCCTCCCTCATTCCCTAAACTCTCATTCACCCACTTTCCTCTCTAAATACCCTTCAAAACCCCTTTCCTTCATCCTTTTCCTTTATTTTATCAAAACAATGTAAAAGACCCTCTTTTACATCATTTTAATTGAAATATTAAAACTATCGGACCCACCATTTTATGTTAAAAACCCTTGATTTTTAATATAAAACCCAGACTCTTTTGTTTTATAAACCCGAGCCCCTTTCATTTTTAGCCCCCACACTCATATGACCCTAACCCCACCCCTTTCCTCTAAAGTAAAAAGCGCTTTCGATTTTAATTTATCCACCGGGCCCGCTTTATAAACCCTGCCACCATATAATACAACCCACATATATTTTTGACCCCCCCGCTACACAACAAATAGCCTGCCATGTCTTTCCGCACCCGGACCCCACCTCTGCACATGCCCACCACTCCAGATCTCTCTATCACCATCGATCTCTACCCCCGAGATCCGACGACCCATGGCACATATCGCAAATTTATAAGCGTCGGAGTTAGCATTTTTAAAATGCGCAATATGGGTGGTTTCCCCTTTCCATGTGACAGTTGCTGAGTGGAATTGTATGCCCACCCCAAATATCATTACCGCCCCTCCGTCTGTGCGAAAACCACCTCCCAGTTTTCAAAAAACCACTTTTTCTCTGTGCCAAGATTTAAACATCGTCGCCCTCTTTCAAATTTCTCGTAGGTTCTGCCTACAGAACCAAGCCCCAGAACACCATTCTTCGCCCTGTAAAAGCCCAGAAACCCCTGTAAACACAATAAAACCCTCCACGTAGGTCTTAAAGCTAAGTGTTTGTTTTAATGTGCAGGTTTTAATGGCAAAAATGCATGAAATTCATTCCAAATGGTCCGAAGAACATCCAATTAAATGTGTGGGTGATGGTCCAGAGGTTTGGCTTAAATTTAAAGGGACCAGAGGCCCAATTTCAAGCTTAATCGTCAATAAAACATGATTATTGATGGTTATCAAAACCCTCCATCAACGAAGAAATGCATCCCTGCACAGAAAACATAGAAAAACAAAGGCATAGTGAGAAGAAAAGACAGTCAAAGGACTGTGATAAAGCAATAAAGATTAAAGGGCTAATCATGTATCAGAGACAAATCATAAGGATTAGCCAACAAAGTAGAGATTAAAGAAAGCGAAGACAGATATAGGAAAAGAATAAGGATTAAAGGTTAAAGGTTTAAATTATAAAGGCGGAATCAAACAAAAAGACAGTAAAACAGAAAATAAAAGGATAAATCAAAGTTTAAAGGCCTAAAACAGAGTTTTAATGATAAAACAAAGGCAGATTAAGTTGAGAAACACATTCGAATGACCAAATCATAGCATTTACTTCTTCAAAGGATATTTTTTCCACCTACACCATGATTTATTTCAATAAAGTATCAAACAATTATTACACACAGTCAGAGATATTTTTCATCTACTAGTAGTTATTGTAAAGTTATAGAAAAAGCCTTAAAGCCAAACATTTCACAGAAATTAAATCAGAAGTTAAGTTGGGAGTCATTATTTCAGAGAAACACCTTCAAATATTTTTGCCTTGGGCCTTGCATGGTCTCAAAGGTCAAAAATCATTAACTCTGTAATAAATAACATCTAAACCCTAGCTTAACAACACCTCCTCATTTTGCAGATATATACTACATATGAGCTTCATTTTTAGTGTTTTTTAGTTGGTGGTTATTTGACTGGTTTCTGTTGCTAAGCTAGTTGAGGATTGCTAGGCTGGATTTGAGAAAGCTTTGAGTTTCAGAGAGCTATTGTACATGGAGTAATGTAATTGTTTTGATCATCAATAATACAAGCACGTTCACATGATTCTTGAGCTATGTTAATGGTGAAGTTTTCCTCATTTGTCATTGTTTTTCTTATTTTTTTCCATTCTATCCATATTTCTTTGATAAAAGAACATAAATGTTAGAGTAGGATATGCTGTCTTGGCACCCTATTTCTGTTTTTTTTCTTTATCTTAATGTTTTCTTCTGCAAGTTCTAATTGGATAATTCTTAATTGCACTCCAATTCCATCTAGCTTGTTGTATTAGAAATGATTCAATAGAGTCAAGCCAAAGAAGTCTATGGTGAGCCATGTCATTTTTTGTATCTTGAAATATTGTTTTTAAGGCCTTTCTCTGAAGTATACTTACTAGAGTCTAAACCATGGAAGTCTATGGTATGCCCTGTCCTCTGGTCTACCTCAAAAGGTTGCTTTGAAGGTCTTTTGAGTGTTGAGTTAAAGAAGATAGGTTTATCTTTCTCTTTAGCTGCTCTCACTATTATCTTACATGTTTTCTTTGTCTGAAAGTAGTCTTAGGATTGCTGGATTGTTGTCTTAAAGGTTTTCTTATTAAAGTCTGGCCAAATAAGTCTATGGTATTCCCTGTCTTTTGGTTTGCCTCAAACAATTACCTAAAGGCTTTTCTTTTCTAATTAGAGCTAGAAGATTCTTAACTGGCTAGGAGTTGTTGCCTTCACAAATTTTTATTGTTTCATATCACAATCTAATCTAAGAGATCCACTTGATATAGTTAGTTTTCCCTATGAAAACCCTCATAGAGTTGATGAGAAATTAAATCTTTTTATGACTCCATAAGCCCAATGGATCAATGTTTTCTCATAGTCTATCTATTCAGCTGAAACATACCCTCAATTAATCACACCATAGATTTGCCAACCTATCAATTAACTCAACCAAAAAAAACAAGTCCTTAGAACTTCATAGCTAGTCTAATATCATAAACAAAAGCATAAGGAGATATCATTTGAAAACACATATATAGAGAGATCCTTCTCTAAATCCAGGAAGGCTAGGTCTTAGGATTCCAAAGTAGTTCTGATGTGGCCCCTACAGTGTTTGTTCTTGCCAATCTTGCAAATCACAGGGAGCCAACATGCCATACGATTACCTTCATAGCATACATGTCAAGCTCTTCTCGAAGTTCGTCACCCCCACTAAGGAATAAAAATGTATAATTTAAATATGTTTATAAATTTTAATTATTTTAATTATTTTTCTAATTTAATTCATTAGTTAATTAAACTAAATTTAAAAAATTATAAATATATTTTTTAATTAATTATTCAGTTTAATTAAATTAATATTTTACTTATTAATTTTATTGATTAATGTATAAATAACAAAATCAAAAAATTCAAAAAAACACACACACATATATATAACCTCGGAGATTCATCCTTAGATATTTAATTTGGATAAAAAACAAAATTAACCAATGATGAACTCCCAAGGAAACATGACAGTGAGAAGGGAATAAAGAAAATTCCGTCAAGTGGTACGAGTTTAATGAGAAATGTTATTATACTATAATGAATTGGGGTATGGCCCACATTCCACTCATGAGCCTCCACCCACTCGTTCCTCCATCCTTCATATATATAGATATCTCATTCATTTTCAAAAAAACAAAAAACATGAAAGAGTAAAATCATCATACACACATTGACTTTTGTTGATTTTTATAATATTCCTCTTTTTGTTTTATTTGGTTTTGTTATTAATTATTTTAAATATTATTTAATTACATTAAATTCTATTTTATTATTTTTTAAATATCAAGTTTATTAAAATAAAACAAAACAAAACATTAATAAAAATGGCCCAGCACTGTTATTTTTCCAGCAAGCCAATAATTTTAGAATCTAGACTTTGACAAATGATCTTGAGTTTTAAACAACGAAATTGAACAAATGATGGTTCACTGGAAATATAATTCTAGGGAGAAGGATCTGAAAGTGTTTACTTGATCATATTTGGTAATTTACTATGCCAAAAATTCAGAAAACGTTACAGCTACAAATTTTTAGTTAAAATTAGTTTTTTGAGTTGATTTTGGATAGTTTTCATTTGCTCAAAATTTTTTTCTGTTAGAAATTCATTTTTAGATTATCAATTTTACCAATAAATATCCACAAGAAACAATCAAAATCAAGGGAAAACACAAATTTGGTTTTATTAATTTCTTAAATTGGATTTGAATTTGTTAATTTGTTTTTGATAGTTTTAGAAATCTGAGTTTTCTCTTGATATTGATTGGTTATAATTTTATTTTTGGTTTTTTTTTTATAGAGATTTTGTTTCAAGGAGATGAGGTAAAGAGTGTTGGAGAAATTCGATTGGAATAAGATAGGAAGAGAAGGGGTTTTTCCAGCTCGACAATTATGGAGAAAAACTGCTAGCAATGGGCTTTATGTTTGTAATTATAAATAAGTTTGATAAGAAGGAGAAGAGGTTCCTATTTTCAGCAAATATGAGACTCTTAGCACTTTTTTGGGGAGGATTTTTTCTTTAGGTTGAGGGGAATACTCAGATATGAGCTCTTGAGGGTTTTCGTTTTAAGATTTATTTTTTGTTATATAGGTAGATCTTGTACTCTTCCAGCTCTTTTCTCAAGTGGAAAACCTCAAATTCTTAGGAGGATTGTTGAAAAGATCCATTGTAGAACAAAGAAAGAGATCGAGGTTTAAAATACTTTTATTTTTTAATTTATTTATTTTAATACTATATCTATGCCAATAATTCCATGTTTTGAACTTCTATTAAGTATGATAATTGTTTTCTATTAGATCAACTATCTAATATTGTAGTTATATGGATCTGATATTGATTTCTTGATTTTCTCTTACATTTAACCAAATTTCAAGTACATATTTACTCAGAAATTTCCTATTAAAAAATCGATTTAATTGTCATTGAATTGTATGAACTATTTCTACGATTTAATGGCTCATATTTCATCATTTTAAATCAACAAAGCATATTTTTCAATAACAATATCAGCTATTAGAACTTCTTGGTTCCCTTGATATTCATCATTTAGAGCATGTTAAATCCCTGTTATTTTTTAATCCTTGCACTTGGTATTTTGACGAATATATCCTGTAGTTGCTATTAAAGGAGGAAAAATTGCTTTTCTAGAAGAGGAAATAGCGAGTTGTCTTTTTGGAGTTTTGAATTTGTGAAGTTATTATTTATTTGCAATGGATCCTTATAAATTTCCTACATAGAATTGTATCTCTTGATGTGCATCTTCTACCACTCCAATGAAACTTGTAAGACTTTTGTCAAAGGTAAAGTTTGATGGTAAGAGAAAGGCTTTTGCATATGATCATTCTTTACAATTCATTCAAAATTTTACAAATTTCACTTTTTCTGATATTGATGAAGGTATTCTATGTAGGATCTTTAATGTCATTTTCACATGTAAAGCCAAAATATGGCGTAAATCTCTTCTAGTTGTCTCTATTCACAGTTGGGACCAATTTTCTCCTTCACAAATTTGAAAACTATGATTCTGAACAAGTATGCATTGAATTTGAAAATTTAGGAAAGTTTGAAAATGAATATTCCATATATTTTACTATTAGATTCCAATTAATTTGTTTACAATTCAAATATGAAGATATAAATTTAGATATTAAAATGATGTAATGGTTTTAATATATTCATTCCCTTCCTTGCATTCCAAATAATTTCCAAGAACTAGAAGATTCTACTTTTTAGAGTGTATTTTCCGTTGTTGAAGAACCGCTTATTAATGATATCATGGTTGAGAATATTCAAGAATAAAATGAAAATTTTCCAATCAACTTTCTTAGGAAAGCATAAGCCCATTCAACATAAATACGTTGTTTACAATTTTACTAGAAATCAACAAGCAACAAAATTAACAAACAATATTCAACATGCAAATTTATAAGAAATAATGCAAATTGAAAACTTCAGTGATATGCAATCCTTCGCAAATATTTCTATGTTTTATAATGTTGAAATTAATGATAAACCACAAATTTTGTGGCAATTAAGCATTAATATTCAAGAAATTGTGGTAAGACAAATACATAATGAAGAATATGAAATTTGCATTATGGAAATTGAGAAAGAATCTATGTGAAGATAAATTTTCAGTTCATATCTACAAATAATCATTTCTCTCTTTATATTGATATTTTTGCTGATAATAATTCATTTGATTATTTTTTTGTGATTCCTCTTTGCACACATGTTATTTTAGACAACAAAGGGGTTGCCATAAATTTAAAAAATAATGAATTTCCAATTAGTTTTCATCAATATAAAGAGTCATTTAATGACCATTTTTACAATAGTGCTGAAAAGTATTTTAATCATTCTTTGTGTTCTAATTTACTTTCTAAAAAGGAAGAGAGTGCTCTTAGAAATTATGAATTAATTTATGATGATGATTTTGAAGTCAGAGTTATTTTATCTTCTATCAAGTTCTCATATTCTTAATTATCGAAGTCAACCTATATTTTTTTTATGAGAGATATTTTTATGTTCATATCCTTTATTTTGAATCTACTAAATATCATAATGATTAATTTATTTAGAAGAGGAATTCATTCCAATTTATAATTATGATATTAATCATGTTCCCATTCTTTCTCACATTCCTGAACCTCTTTCATGTTAGGATATACCGACACATAGGAAATAGTTAAGAATAACGTAGTCTACTGTAAAGTTAGGTAAAGTGTGTTTCTTTGCTATGTACATTTGTAACTTACAATCCGACGGTCACGATTTGTAGTGATCTAATGGTTCACTCTCTCCTCGGTATTAACGACACTTGATCTGTGGCTTAACACCTGATTGGTCCATGATCTCTATTTAAAGAGCATGGAGGGTCATTTTTCCTATAACTGTTTATGAGAGAAACATATGTAACTTTTCTTTTTATATTAATAAATTGCCTAAAGTGGCTGCGTTGGCTCAGGCCGTGGACTGTTTCCCTCTTCGAGGGTTTTAACCACGTCATAATACTGGTGTAGTGATTTGTGATCTGTTTGTGAGTGGTGACCTTTGGTTTTTGATCTAAGGAACTTACCCTGTAAATTCCTACTTGGTATCAGAGCTATTTTGAGGGTCGCATCCGTTGTTGATCCAAATCCAAAGTCGGTTTGATTGCATGCGACTATCGTTTTCTAGATCTACTATTTTTGAAAATTTTTGGGCCTGGGGAACTGGTTTGTTATGTCCAGAGCATCTGTTACAGTGAGGAAGTCCTTCCGTTCCATGCGAGAAGGTTTTGGGTTGCCCAATTTATGTCAGTTTAGATCTGGAGGTATAAAGTATATTTTTTGCAGTTATATTTGTTAATAGTTCTGCTTATTTCAGTTCCCTCTGTTTATTTCAGTTTTTAGGTTTTAATTATTTTCTAGATCTATACCCTCTTCTTTGTATATGCTCTTTTCTCTACACTGTGTGCAATCTCAGCAAATTAGAAACAGGAGGAAGAATTTTTTTTTTCTACGTATGGTCTTTTCCTGCTTCTTTGTGCAAGCTCGAGAAATCAGAAATAGTGAAAAATAGGTAGTTTCTGGAAAGGCCAACCGAAAGTCTAACGTTATGCTGTAAGGCTTGAATTTTGTTTTTTTTTTGCTCAGATTTTTGTGTTTTTTGTGCAGGAAAAAGCACGCACACCAAAGACTAACAAAAAAAAAAAAAACCCTTCCTCCTTTCAAACAATTACAGAATCCTTTTACTATCTCACTTGGTCAGAAGTTAGTTTATGAGAATAGAGGTCTTAGGTTCAAGTCTCTTTCTCAAACTTCTTTTGTGAAAAAAAAAATTTGTTAAAGGGGCGGGTTTTTTTTTTTAAAGTTGAACTTCATTATCAAATTTCAAACCGTTCCCGTAACTATTCGGCATTTACAACTTAGTTTTTTCAAAAAGGCATAACTTCTTCATCTAGAAGCCGTTTTTCAAGCTTTTTTTTTTAATCAGCCTAATTTTTCGAGATTCACGGAGTAGTTAGTTTTAACTTTTCTACTCTTCTCTTTTGTTTAAAATGTTGGTAATATGATGCGTGGGCGTTGTCCTCGATGGAAACCCACTCGATGAAGATGATGGCAACCTACTTCGATGCAATTGTCCTCATGGAAATCTACTCGATGAGTTGCCTATGATAAGAAACCTATGTGCTAAAGATGTAAGAATGATGTATCTTCAGATCAGTTCAGATGTGGCAGAGAAAATAATTCCAGTAAGTGCCAGAAAAATGATAAATATAATATGTCACAATGTATACACTACTTTTGTGAAGGCAACCCGCGTATATACTCTACTTTTGTGAAGGGAACCCGCTTATACATTCAGGGTTAGCATATACGCAGCTTTTATGAGGCTAAGTTGCGTATACACACGGAAATGAACGCTAAAAGTCACGTATGCCCTTTTGCGCTCTAAAAGTATGATACCAAGGGGCTTTACCATGGTATTGACCCATTGTATTGAGCGCTGGATTATCTATTTGATCCCGTCTAGGAATACCATTGGAAATAATGTGGTTTTGGCTCATGGTATTGAAAAAGGGTAAACCTATATAAGGAGAAGAAAATCATTGTGCAAAGGGGGTGCATGAGTCTGGGTTTGAATGAGTACTTCATTATGAAGTATATCTGTATGGAAAGGGTAACAGTTTGATGATCTGAATCTGTGATGCACCTATGAAGAGAATGATGAAGAAGTGAATCTAGATCTGAAATGTATTTGTATCTTCTAGATCTGTTTATGGAATGTTCTGATCTGAGATGAGGCGAACATGTTTCTGAAGTAAAGGGTAATATCTGAGCTATGCATTTGTTCTGAAGAATTGCGCTGAAATGTCTGAAGAAGTATACGCTGGTTCGTTTCGGTAAAAGCGCGTGTATACGCGGATCTGATGAAGGAAAAGCGCGTATGTCCAGTTAGGGTTTTCTGAAGTATGTGCAGAGGTATACGCGGGTTTATATGCATGAAGGCGCGTATATACGCAGGATCAGTGAAAGGAAAGCGCGTATGATAAAATAGGGTTTGCTGAAGTTGTGAGATGTCTGATCTGTTCTGCTGTCTTGCTGATATCTGTTTCTGATGTGTACTGCTATCTGTCAATGTTGATCTGGGTAGTTCGAATATTGATTATGCTGCTATAGAGAAAGTTGTTGAATTGATGAATGTTCCTTGAGCTTAATTGTGTGGGTTGGATCCAGTGTGAAAATTGATGAAACGTGGTCCATAGAGGTGTTGAGGGTTGTAGCCTTCAGTCAGGGGGTTGTAGCTCCCTTCCAGGTGAGGCTGGTAAACGAGAGCAGGGGGTCGTAGCTCCCTTCCAGGAGAGGCTGGTAAACGAGCGCAGGTGGGTGCCTGCATGCTGGTAGGAGTCTGCGCCAGCACATTGTTGTAAGATGTTTTCTCTATAATAAAATATTGAAGGCTGAGACAATGGCAGCGGTGGTTTTCTCCCGACTTGGGTTTCCACCTAAAATCCTGGTGTTCATGTGTGTTGCTTATGTGTGATGATTTATTTTGTTCTTACTGCACATGTTTACTGTTTATTGAACATCTGATGAATAAATGATGGAATTATATAAGTGAAGAATTAATGGCATAATTAGATCTCTATGTATACGTGAGTTTTATGAAGGGTATCCGCGTATATACATGAGTCTGTGTCAGGAAAGTAGCGTATGGGTTTTAGAGCATGAAAAAGTAAAAATTTTTGAGTATGCCCAAAATACTGATTCACCCCCCCCCCCCCCTCTCAGTATTTTTCCCAACAATTGGTATCGGAGCAGGTCCTTCTGCAGAAGCTTGATCGCTTGAAGGAGATCCGTCGCAATGGGAAGTCATGAAGGAGTAATGTCTATAAGGCCACCTCTATTCAATGGAGATAATCTGTTATTCTGGAAGATACGAACAAAAGCATATCTGCAAAGTCTTGGTGCAGAAGTATGGGCAATCGTGGAAGAAGGTTATCAATATCCGGCAAGTATTCCTACTGATGCAACAGAAAGGAAGAAATATGAAATCAATGCCAAAGCCATCAATGTCTTATTAGGAAGCATGTCTAAACCAAAATTTGCTAAAGTGATGTAGCTAAATTCAGCAAAAGAAATATGGGACAAAATCATTTTGAGCTATGAAGGAGATACAAAGGTAAAAAGTGCAAAACTCCAAACTCTCAGAATTGAATATGAAAATTTAAGGATGCATAGTGATGAGAGTATTGCCAGTTTCTTTTTACGTCTAGATGATATTGTGAATCGTATGAGAAGTTTGGGTGAAACCATAACCGATACTACTCTGGTGGAAAAAGTCTTAAGATCTTTGACTTCAAAATTTGAGTCAAAAGTATCAGCTATTGAAGAAAGGCAAGATCTGCAAACTCTTACTATTGTTCAACTACATGGTATTCTGACTGCTTATGAAATGAGACAAGGAGGTCCCTCTCAAATCAAAGAAGTTGTTTTTAAGGCATGTACAAAAGGAAAATACAAGGAAGATGTCAAGGAATCAGATTATATATCAGAAGAAGAAGAAGCAAATTTTGTGAGAAAACTCCAACTAGGAACTGGAAGATTCAAAGGTAAGCTCCCCTTCAAGTGTTTTGATTGTGGAAGAGTTGGTCATTATGCTGCTAAATTTCCTTATAGAGAAAATCATGATAAAGGGAAACAAATTGAAAAAGGAAAGAGTTATTATACAAATGAAGTATCTAATGAGGATGAAGAAGATTCTGACAAAGATCTGCTAGTGCTCATGGCAAAGAAGAAAAAGAAGAAGGCTACTCAAAAGGAGACATCTCAAAAGACATGTACGACAAAAGATGAAGAAGATAAAACAGGTACTGATTGTTGTTCTTGTGATTCACTTTCTTGTGCAAGCAATGGTGAAGATAGTGAACGTAACAGTATAAGTCTATAAGAAAATCTCAAGGTCAATAATGAAAGCAATGATTGGAATCAATTTCAGAAGAGAGAATCTGTCTACAAAGGTATGATCTCTAGAATGAATGAACAGAAAGAAATACTGAATGGACAGATAGACAAGTATCAAAAGTTGTATGTTGTTGCAACCAATCAAAGTGAAAGACTTGAAGCAGAAATCATCTCTCTCAAAGAAGATCTGGAAAAATCAAATAAGAAGAATGAAGAACTGCTACAAACATGTGAAGAACAAGAAAATTGGTTGAAGGAAGAAATTTTAAAATTGAATGATCAAATTGAAGAAGGAAAAAGGGTTGAAGAAAGTATGAAGAAGAAATGCCAAAAATTGGAAGTTGAGGTAAACATTCTCACAGGTAAATTAGAAGAAAAGGATAAACTCTTGAGATTTCAAGATAGTACTAAGATTCTAGACAATATTCTTAGTAATCAAAGATCTCCTGCTATTAAAATTGGTCTTGGTTTTCATGAAACTGTTAAAGGAGAATCTAGTTCACAAGGAAGTGCTAAAGATTCAAAGGATGTCAATACAAAATCTGAAGTGTTGAAAGAAGCAAAGGGTCAACCGACAATCATGAACTCTCAAAAGAAACCATTCCCTCCTAACTATAGAAGCATAAATAATGTTGAATGCTTTAATTGTCATAATTATGGGCATGTTGCAGCAAATTGCAGAAGCAGATTGTTTCAGTCACAAACAAGCAGATTCTACACAGATAGGTACTCTGGTTTCTTTAAGGGATATTGTTTTTCATGCAGCAGGTTTGGTCATAAAGCAGCTGATTGCAATAGAGGAAAGAATAGAAGAACACAATATGATTCTTATGCTTACTTTTCTGGTCATGCAAGATGTTATGCCTGTAACAAATATGGACAAGTGGAAAAAGAATGCAGGATGAATAGATCTGAGAAATTGGACAATTTCCAGCCCACAATAAGAAGTTTCAAGCAAAGCTGGAGAAAGAAGGAGGACCGGTCAGAAACGTAGGGAATACTGACCCTACAGCAGTCATCCGCTTCTAAAGCTTACTTCTCTGAATGACTGCAAGAAGTGATGTGAGATACATTATAAGGATTAGTAATGTATCATCACAGGGGGAGCAATGTATGATGACTCTCATGGTTGTTTTGGTTATTCTGGCTATATTTATTTCTGACAGTGCATCTAGTGTGAAGAAAAGACAGGAACAGAAGGTTCAAATTCAAGGGGAGATGAAGGGGTGAAATTTTCTATATTTCACTTTCCATACGCGGGTTAGATGAAACAAAGTCACGTATACACGCGAGTTCCAGCAGACACAGTTGCGTATGCATTAATGATAAGAGAATTGATATGACAGTTGAAGATCAGGAGCAGAGGTTCAGGAGGAGCATCAGTCTGACTGTTAATGATTGTATTATTGACACTGTATCTAGCTATTTCTCAGTTCTAAATGATGATGGCATGATAAATGGTTTCTAAATGATGAGATTATGGATGAGCCCGGATTGCATATTTGCTGAAGAGTATTCTTTGCTTTCACACATGGATGAGATGGAAGTCTTATGATTCAGAGATACAGACAGATCATGCAGGGATTGTTGCTGATGGCTTGTTGTTGATGGTGTTCAGGTTGGACAAGCTAAGGAGGAGCCTTGGTCATATGAAAAGGATGCTTGGATGCAAATTTTTAGGGGGAGCATTAGTCTTGTTGAGTATAATGCATTGTTGGCATTATGATGGCTTTGAAATATGATCTCTTTCTTGAGGTCTTTTTGGTATTTGTTACAAAAAGTCATATTTGTAATTTGATGAAAAGGTCATGTTGAGACCTATGATGTAAATTGTAATATTCAGTCATGTAAGGACTTGTTCAATTTGTAAACCCACTTGGTTGGGTAATTGAGTCAAAATGTGTAAACCCTCTTGGTTGGGTACTTGAGTCTCATATGTAAATCCACTTGGTTGGATCTTTGATTTAAGTCTGAGTCCTTGGTGATAGGAAGGTCATAGAGTCATGTACTTCATTGTAAAATATGTTTGAAGATTCAGCATGAACTCAGGGGGAGCATGGTCACTTCAGTGTACATCAGATCTATAGTGCTCTTCTTTCTACATGAGGAGAAAAACCTTGTGTTGGTTTTGGTCCACCCTTTGCCCTTGATGTCAAAGGGGGAGAGTGACATGGTGTTTGAATAAGGGGAGAATATCATTATGCTTAATGTATACATCTGTTGTGGTGATCAAACACCATCGTGGTTGCCATCAAGTCCAAAGGGGGAGATTGTTGGCAATATGATGCAGAAGTGTTGTCCTTGATGGCAACCCACTTGATGAAGATGATGGAAACCTACTTGATGAAGTTGTCCTTGATGTAAATCTACTCGATGAGTTGCCTATGATAAGCAACCTATGTGCTAAAGATGTAAGAATGATGTATCTTCAGATCAGTTCAGATGTGGCAGAGAAAAGAATTCCAGTAAGTGCCAGAAAAATGATAAATATAATATGTCACAATGTATACGGTACTTTTGTGAAGGTAACCCGCGTATATACTCTACTTTTGTGAAGGGAACCCGCGTATACATTCAGGGTTAGCATATACGCAACTTTTATGAGGCTAAGTTGCGTATACACGCGGAAACGAATGGTAAAAGTCGCGTATGCCCTTTTGCGCTCTAAAAGTATGATACCAAGGGGCTTTACCATGGTATTGACCCATTGTATTGAGCGCTGGATTATCTATTTGATCCCGTCTAGGAATACCATTGGAAATAATGTGGTTTTGGCTCATGGTATTGAAAAAGGGTAAACCTATATAAGGAGAAGAAAATCATTGTGCAAAGTGTGTGCATGAGTCTGGGTTTGAATGAGTACTTAATTATGAAGTATATATGTATGGAAAGGGTAACAGTTTGATGATCTGAATCTGTAATGCACCTATGAAGAAAATGATGAAGAAGTGAATCTAGATCTGAAATGTATTTGTATCTTCTATATCTGTTTATGGAATGTTCTGATCTGAGATGAGGCGAACATGTTTATGAAGTAAAGGGTAATATTTGAGCTATGCATCTGTTCTAAAGAATTGCGCTGAAATGTCTGAAGAAGTATACGCTGGTTCGTTTCGGTAAAAGTGCGTGTATACGCGGATCTGATGAAGGAAAAGCGCGTATGTCTAGTTAGGTTTTTTTGAAGTATGTGCAGAGGTATACGCGGGTTTATATGCATGAAGGCGCGTATTTACGCAGGATCAGTGAAAGGAAAGCGCGTATGATAAACTAGGGTTTTCTGAAGTTGTGAGATGTCTAATCTGTTCTGCTGTCTTGCTGATATCTGTTTCTGATGTGTACTGCTATCTGTCAATGTTGATCTGGGTAGTTTGAATATTGATTATGCTACTATAGAGCAAGTTGTTGAATTGATGAATTTTCCTTGAGCTTAATTGTGTGGGTTGGATCCAGTGTGAAAATTGATGAAACGTGGTCCGTAGAGGTGCTGAGGGTTGTAGCCTTCAGTCAGGGGGTTGTAGCTCCCTTCCAGGTGAGGCTAGTAAACGAGAGCAGGGGGTTGTAGCTCCCTTCCGGGAGGGCGTCTGGTAAACGAGCGCAGTGGGTGCTGCGTCTTTGATATGATGCACTTTTGACACATTGTTGTAAGATGTTTTCTCTAATAATAAAATGTTAGAGGCTAAGACAATGGCCAGTGGTTTTCCCGACTTGGGTTTCCACCTGAAATCTTGGTGTTCATGTGTGTTGCTTATGTGTGATGATTTATTACTGTTCTTCTGCACATGTTTACTTTTAATTGAACTTGTCTGATGAATAAATGATGGAGATTATATAAGTACAGAATTAATGGCATAATAAGATCTCTGTATATACGTGAGTTTTATGAAGGATATCCGCATGTATATGCTAGTTGGCTTCAGCAAAGTAACGTATGAGTTTTTAGAGAATGAAAAAGTAAATTGTTGAGTAATTCCTAAATAATGATTCACCCCCCCCCCCTCTCAATATTTTTCCCAACAATTGGTATCAGAGCTGGTTCTTCTGCAGAAGCTTGATTGCTTGAAGGAGATCCGTCGAAATAGGAATTCATGAAGGGGTAATGTCTATAAGGCCACCTCTATTCAATGGAAATAATCTGTTATTCTAGAAGATATGAACAATAGCATATATGCAAAGTCTTGGTGCAGAAGTATGGGCAATCGTGGAAGAAGGCTATCAGTATCCTGCAAGTATTCCTACTGATGCAGTAGAAAGGAAGAAATATAAAATCAATGCCAAAGCCGTCTATGTCCTATTAGGAAGCATGTCTGAACCAAAATTTGCTAAAGTGATGCAGCTAAATTCAGAAAAATAAATATGGGACAAAATCATTCTGAGCTATGAAGGAGATACAAAGGTAAAAAGTGCAAAACTCCAAACTCTCATAATTGAATATGAAAATTTAAGGATGCATAGTGATGAGAGTATTGCCAGTTTCTTTTTACGTCTATATGATATTGTAAATCGTATGAGAAGTTTGGGTGAAACCATAATCGATACTACTATGGTGGAAAAAGTCTTAAGATCTTTGACTTCAAAATTTGAGTCAAAAGTATCAGCTATTGAAGAAAGGCAAGATCTGCAAACTCTTACTATTGTTCAACTACATGGTATTCTGACTGCTTATGAAATGAGACAAGGAAGTCTCTCTCAAACCAAAGAAGTTGCTTTTAAGGCATGTGCAAAAAGAACAGACAAGGAAGATTTCAAGGAATCAGATTATATATCAGAAGAAGAAGAAGCAAATTTTGTGAGAAAACTCCAACTAGGAACTGGAAGATTCAAAGGTAAGCTCCCCTTCAAGTGTTTTGATTGTGGAAGAGTTGGTCATTATGCTGCTAAATGTCCTTATAGAGAAAATCATGATAAAGGGAAACAAATTGAAAAAGGAAAGAGTTATTATACAAATGAAGTATCTAATGAGGATGAAGAAGATTCTAACAAAGATCTGCTAGTGCTCATGGCAAAGAAGAAAAAGAAGAAGGCTACTCAAAAGGAGACATCTCAGAATACATGTACGGCAAAAGATGAAGAAGATAAAACAGGTACTGATTGTTGTTCTTGTGATTCACTTTCTTGTGCAAGCAATGGTGAAGATAGTGAACGTAACAGTATAAGTCTAGAAGCAAATCTCAAGGTCAATGATGAAAGCAATGATTGGAATCAATTTCATAAGAGAGAATCTGTCTACAAAGATATGATATCTAGAATGAATGAACAGAAAGAAATACTAAATGGATAGATAGACAAGTATCAAAAGTTGTATGTTGTTGCAACCAATCAAAGTGAAAGACTTGAAGCAGAAATCATCTCTCTGAAAGAAGATCTGGAAAAATCAAATAAGAAGAATGAAGAACCCCTATAATTTGAAAAGGAAGGACTTGAAGAAGAAATCATCTCTCTCAAAGAAGATCTGGAAAAATCAAATAAGAAGAATGAAGAACTGCTACAAACATGTGAAGAACAAGAAAATTGGTTGAAGGAAGAAATTTTAAAATTGAATGATCAAGTAGAAGAAGGAAAAAGGGTCGAAGAAAGCATGAAGAAGCAATGCCAAAAATTCGAGGTTGAGGTAAATATTCTCAAAGGTATATTAGAAGAAAAGGATAAACTCTTGAGGTTTCAAGATAGTACTAAGATTCTGGATAATCTTCTTAGTAATCAAATATCTCCTGCTATTAAACTTGGTCTTGGTTTTCATGAAACTGTTAAAGGAGAATCTAGTTCACAAGGAAGTGCTAAAGATTCAAAGGATGTCAATACAAAATCTGAAGTGTTGAAAGAAGCAAAGGGTCAACCGACAATCATGAACTCTCAAAAGAAACCATTCCCTCATAACTATAGAAGCATCAATAATGTTGAATGATTTAATTGTCATAATTATGGGCATGTTGCAGCAAATTGCAGAAGCAGATTGTTTCAGTCACAAAAAAGCAGATTCTACACAGATAAGTACTCTGGTTTCTTTAAAGGATATTGTTTTTCATGCAGCAGGTTTGGTCATAAAGCAGCTGATTGCAATAGAGGAAAGAATAGAAGAAAACAGTATGATTCTTATGCTTACTTTTCTGGTCATGCAAGATGTTATGCCTGTAACAAATATGGACATGTGGAAAAAGAATGCAGGATGAATAGATCTGAGAAATTGGAAAATTTCCAACCCACAATAAGAAGTTTCAAGCAAAGCTGGAGGAAGAAGGAGGAACGGTCAGAAACATAGGGAATACTGACCCTATAGCAGTCGTCCGCTTCTAAAGCTTACTTCTATGAATGACTGCAAGAAGTGACGTGAGATACATTATAAGGATTAGTAATGTATCGTCATATGGGGAGCAATGTATGATGATTCTCATGGTTGTTTTGGTTATTCTGGCTATATTTATTTCTGATAGTGCATCTGGTGTGAAGAAAAGACAGGAGCAGAAGGTTCAAATTTAGGGGGAGATGAAGGGGTGAAATTTTCTATATTTCACTTTCCATACGTGGGTTAGATGAAACAAAGTCGTGTATACATGTGAGTTCCAGCAGACACAGTCGCGTATGCATTGATGATAAGAGAATTGATATGGCAGCTGAAGATTAAGAGCAGAGGTTCAGGGGGAGCATCAGTCTGACTGTTAATGATTGTATTATTGACACTATATCTGGCTATTTCTCAGTTCTAAATGATGATGACATGATACATGGTTTCTTATGATGAGATTATGGATGAGCCCGAATTGCATATTTGCTGAAGAGTATTCTTTGCTTTCACACATGGATGAGATGGAAGTCTTATGATTCAGAGATACAGACAGATCATGCAGGGATTGTTGCTTATGGCTTGTTTTTGAAGGTGTTCAGGTTGCACAAGCTAAGGAGTAGCCTTGGTCATATGAAAAGGATGTTTGGATGCAAATTTTCAGGGGGAGCATTAGTCTTGTTGAGTATAATGCATTGTTGGCATTATGATGGTTCTGAAATATGATCTCTTTCTTGAGGTATTTTTGGTATTTGTTACAAAAAGTCATATTTGTAATTTGATGAAAAGGTCATGTTGAGACCTATGATGTAAATTGTAATATTCAGGACTTGTTCAATTTGTAAACCCACTTGGTTGGGTAATTGAGTCAAAATGTGTAAACCCTCTTGGTTGGGTACTTGAGTCTCATATGTAAATCCACTTGGTTGGATCTTTGATTTAAGTATGAGTCCTTGGTGATAGGAAGGTCATAGAGTCATGTACTTCATTGTAAAATATGTTTGAAGATTCAGCATGAACACAGGGGGAGCATGGTCGATTCAGTGTACATCAGATCTACAGCGCTCTTCTTTCTACATGAGAAAAAAAAAAAAAAAAACCTTGTGTTGGTTTTGGTCCGCCCTTTGCCCTTGATGTCAAAGGGGGAGAGTGACATGGTGTTTGAATAAGGGGAGAATATCATTATGCTTAATGTATACATCTTTTGTGGTGATCAAACACCATCGTGGTTGCCATCAAGTCCAAAGGGTGAGATTGTTGGCAATATGATGCAGAAGTGTTGTCCTTGATGGCAACCCACTTGATGAAGATGATGGCAACCTACTTGATGAATTTGTCCTTGATGGAAATCTACTCGATGAGTTGCCTATGATAAGAAACCTATGTGCTAAAGATGTAAGAATGATGTATCTTCAGATCAGTTCAGATTTGGCAGAGAAAAGAATTCCAGTAAGTGTCACAAAAATGATAAATATAATATGTCACAATGTATACGCTACTTTTGTGAAGGCAACCCACGTATATACTCTACTTTTATGAAGGGAACCCACGTATACATTCAGGGTTAGCATATACGCAGCTTTTATGAGGCTAAGTTGCGTATACACGTGGAAACGAACGCTAAAAGTCGCTTATGCCCTTTTGCGCTCTAAAAGTATGATACCAAGGGGCTTTACCATGGTATTGACCCATTGTATTGAGCGCTGGATTATCTATTTGATCCCGTCTAGGAATACCATTGGAAATGATGTGGTTTTGGCTCATGGTATTGAAAAAGGGTAAACCTATATAAGGAGAATAAAATCATTGTGCAAAGTGTGTGCATGAGTCTGGGTTTGAATGAGTACTTCATTATGAAGTATATATGTATGGAAAGGGCAACAGTTTGATGATCTAAATCTGTGATGCACCTATGAAGAAAATGATGAAGAAGTGAATCTAGATCTGAAATGTATTTGTATCTTCTATATCTGTTTATGGAACGTTCTGATCTGAGATGAGGTGAACATGTTTCTGAAGTAAAGGGTAATATTTGAGCAATGCATCTGTTCTGAAGAATTGCGCTGAAATGTCTGAAGAAGTATACGCTGGTTCGTTTCAGTAAAAGCGCGTGTATACGCGGATCTGATGAAGGAAAAGTGCGTATGTCCAGTTAGGGTTTTCTGAAGTATGTGCAGAGGTATACGCGGGTTTATATGCATGAAGGCACGTATGTACGCAGGATCAGTGAAAGGAAAGCACGTATGATAAACTAGGGTTTGCTGAAGTTGTGAGATGTCTGATCTATTCTGTTGTCTTGCTGATATCTGTTTCTGATGTGTACTGCTATCTGTCAGTGTTGATCTGGGTAGTTCGAATATTGATTATGCTGCTATAGAGCAAGTTATTGAATTGATGAATGTTCCTTGAGATTAATTGTGTGGGTTGGATCCAGTGTGAAAATTGATGAAACGTGGTCCATAGAGGTGTTGAGGGTTGTAGCCTTCAGTCAGGGGGTTGTAGCTCCCTTCCAGGTGAGGCTGGTAAACAAGAGCAGGGGGTCGTAGCTCCCTTCTAGGAGAGACTGGTAAACGAGCGCAGGTGGGTGCCTGCGTGCTGGTATGAGTCTGCACGAGCACATTGTTGTAATATGTTTTCTCTATAATAAAATATTGAAGGCTGAGACAACGGCAGCGGTGGTTTTCTTTCGACTTGGGTTTCCACCTAAAATCCTGGTGTTCATGTGTGTTGCTTATGTGTGATGATTTATTCTGTTCTTACTGCACATGTTTACTGTTTATTGAACATCTGATGAATAAATGATGGAATTATAGAAGTGAAGAATTAATGGCATAATTAGATCTTTGTGTATACGTGAGTTTTATGAAGGGTATCCGCGTATATATGCGAGTCTGTGTTAGGAAAGTAGTGTATGGGTTTTAGAGCATGAAAAAGTAAAAAGTATTGAGTATGCCCAAAATAATGATTCACCCCCCCCCCCCCCGCTCAGTATTTTTCCCAACAATTGGTATCAGAGCTGGTTCTTCTGCAGAAGCTTGATCGCTTGAAGGAGATCCGTCGCAATGGGAAGTCTTGAAGGAGTAATGTCTATAAAGCCACCTCTATTCAATGGAAGCAATCTAATATTCTGGAAGGTACGAACAAAAGCATATCTGCAAAGTCTTGGTGCAGATGTATGGGCAATTGTGGAAGAAGGCTATCAATATCCGACAAGTATTCCTACTGATGCAGCTGAAAGGAAGAAGTATGAAATCAATGCCAAAGCAGTGAATGTCTTATTAGGAAGCATGTCTGAATCAGAATTTTCTAAAGTGATGCAACTACATTCAGCAAAAGAAATATGGGACAAAATCATTCTGAGCTATGAAGGAGATACAAAGGTAAAAAATGCAAAACTCCAAACTCTTAGAATTGAATATGAAAATTTGAAGATGCATAGTGATAAGAGTATTGCTAGTTTATTTTTACGTCTGGATGATATTGTGAATCGTATGAGAAGTTTGGGTGAAACCATAACTGATACTACTCTGGTTGAAAAAGTCTTAAGATCTTTGACTTCAAAATTTGAGTCAAAAGTAGCAGCTATTGAAGAAAGGCAAGATCTGCAAACTCTTACTATTGTTCAACTACATGGTATTCTGACTGCTTATGAAATGAGACAAGGAGGTCCCTCTCAAATCAAAGAAGCTACTTTTAAGGTGTGTGCAAAAGGAAAAGAAAAGGCAGATGTCAAGGAATCAAATTATATATCAGAAGAAGAAGAAGCAAATTTTGTGAGAAAACTCCAACTAGGAACTGGAAGATTCAAAGGTAAGCTTCCCTTCAAGTGTTTTGCTTGTGGAAAAGTTGGTCATTATGCTACTAAATGTCCTTATGAAGATAATCATGGTAAAGGGAAACAATTTGAAAAGAGAAAGAGTTATTATACAAATGAAGTATCTGATGAGGAAGAAGAAGATTCTGACCAAGATCTACAAGTGCTTATGGCAAAGAAGAAAAAGAAGAAGGCTACCCAAAAGAAGACATCTCAGAAGACATGTGCAGCAGAAAATGGAGAAGATAAAACAGGTACTGATTGTTGTTCTTATGATTCACTTTCTTGTGCAAGCAATGATGAAGATAGTGAACATAACAACATAAGTCTAGAAGCAAAACTCAAGGTCAATGATGAAAGCAATGATTGGAATCAATTTCATAAGAGAGAATCTGTCTACAAGGATATGATCTCTAGAATGAATGACCAGAAAGAAATACTGAATGGACAGATAAACAAGTATCAAAAGTTGTATGTTGTTGCAACCAATCGAAGTGAAAGACTTGAAGCAAAAATCATCTCTCTCAAAGAAGATCTGGAAAAATAAAATAAGAAGAATGAAGAACCCCTTTCATTTGAAAAGGAAGGACTTGAAGCAGAAATCATCTCTCTCAAAGAAGATCTGGAAAAATCAAATAAGAAGAATGAAGAGCTGCTACAAACATGTGAAGAACAAGAAAATTGGTTGAAGGAAGAAATTTTAAAATTGAATGATCAAGTAGAAGAAGGAAAAAGGGTCGAAGAAATCATGAAGCAATGCCAAAAATTGGAAGTTGAGGTAAACATTCTCAAAGGTAAATTAGAAGAAAAGGATAAACTCTTGAGGTTTCAAGATAGTACTAAGATTCTGGACAATATTCTTAGTAATCAAAGATCACCTGCTATTAAACTTGGTCTTGGTTTTCATGAAACTGTTAAAGGAGAATCTAGTTCACAAGGAAGTGCTAAAGATTCAAAGGATATCAATGCAAAGCCTGAAGTGTTGAAAGAAGCAAAAGGTCAACCGACAATCATGAACTCTCAAAAGAAATCATTCCCTCCTTTGATCAATAATTTTGAATGCTTTAAATGTCATAATTATGGGCATGTTGCAGCAAATTGCAGAAGCAGATTGTTTCAGTCACAAACAAACAGATTCTATACAGAAAGGTACTCTGGTTTCTTTAAGTGATATTGTTTTTCATGCAGCAAGTTTGGTCATAAAGCAGCTGATTGCAATAGAAGAAAGAATAGAAGAACACAGTATGATCCTTATGCTTACTTTTCTGGTCACATAAGATGTTATGCTTGTAACAAGTATGGACATGTGGAAAAAGAATGCAGGATGAACAGATCTGAGAAATTGGACAATTTCCAGCACACGATAAGAAATTTCAAGCAAAGCTGGAAAAAGAAGGAGGACCAGTCAGAAACATAGGGAATATTGACCCTACTGCAGTCATCAGCTTCTGAAGCTTACTTCTCTTAATGACTGCAGAAGTGATGTGAGATACATTATGGAGCTTAGTAATGTATCGTCACAGGGGGAGCGATGTATGATGATTCTCATGGTTGATTTGGCAAATCTGGTTATGATTATTGCTGACAGAGCATATGACATGAATAAGACAGGTACAGGAAGGACAAATTCAGGGGGAGATGCAGGAATGTGAAATTTTCTATAATTCACTTTCCATACGCGGGTTCAGTGAACTAAAGCCGCATATACACGCGAGTTCCAGCAGACACAGTCGTGTATGCATTGATGATAAGAGAATTGATATGACAGCTGAAGATCAGGAGCAGAGGTTCAGGGGGAGCATCAGTCTGACTGTTAATTTCTCAGTTCTAAATGATGATGACATGATACATAGTTTCTTATGATGAGATTATGGATGAGCCCGAATTGCATATTTTCTGAAGAGTATTCTTTGCTTTCACACATGGATGAGATGGAAGTCTTATGATTCAGAGATACGGACAGATCATGCAGGGATTGTTGCCGATGGCTTGTTGTTGAAGGTGTTCAGGTTGCACAAGCTAAGGAGGAGCCTTGGTCATATGAAAAGGATGTTTGGATGCAAATTTTCAGGGGGAGCATTAGTCTTGCTGAGTATAATGCATTTTTGCATTATGATGGTTCAACATGATCTCTTCTCGAGGTATTTTTGGTATTTGTTACAAAAAGTCATATTTGTAATTTGATGAAAAGGTCATGTTGAGACCTATGATGTAAATTGTATTATTCACCATGTAAGGACTAACGAAACCCACTTGCTGGTAAATAAATCAAAAATGTGTAAACCCTCTTGGTTGGGTACTTGAGTCTCATATGTAAATCCACTTGGTTGGATCTTTGATTTAAGTATGAGTCCTTGGTGATAGGAAGGTCATAGAGTCATGTACTTCATTGTAAAATATGTTTGAAGATTCAGCATGAACTCAGAGGTAGCATGGTCACTTCAGTGTACATCAGATCTACAACGCTCTTCTTTCTACATGAGGAGAAAAACCTTGTGTTGGTTTTGGTCCGCCCTTTGCCCTTGATGTCAAAGGGGGAGAGTGACATGGTGTTTGAATAAGGGGAGAATATCATTATGCTTAATGTATACATCTGTTGTGGTGATCAAACACCATCATGGTTGCAATCAAGTACAAAGGGGGAGATTGTTGGCAATATGATGCAGAAGTGTTGTCCTTGATGGCAACCCACTTGATGAAGATGATGGCAACCTACTAGATGAAGTTTTCCTTGATGGAAATCTACTCGATGAGTTGCCTATGATAAGCAACCTATGTGCTAAAGATGTAAGAATGATGTATCTTCAGATCAGTTCAGATGTGGCAGAGAAAAGAATTCCAGTAAGTGCCAGAAAAATGATAAATATAATATGTCACAATGTATACGCTACTTTTGTGAAGGCAACCCGCGTATATACTCTACTTTTGTGAAGGGAACCCGCGTATACATTCAGGGTTAGCATATACGCATCTTTTATGAGGCTAAGTTGCGTATACACGCAGAAAAGAACGCTAAAAGTCGCGTATGCCCTTTTGCACTCTAAAAGTATGATACCAAGGGTCTTTACCATGGTATTGACCCATTGTATTGAGTTTTGGATTATCTATTTGATCCCGTCTAGGAATACCATTGGAAATAATGTGGTTTTGGCTCATGGTATTGAAAAAGGGTAAACCTATATAAGGAGAAGAAAATCATTGTGCAAAGCGTGTGCATGAGTCTGGGTTTGAATGAGTACTTCATTATGAAGTATATATGTATGAAAATGGTAACAGTTTGATGATCTGAATCTGTGATGCACCTATGAAGAAAATGATGAAGAAGTGAATCTAGATCTGAAATGTATTTGTATCTTCTATATTTTTTTATGGAATGTTCTGATCTGAGATGAGGCGAACATGTTTCTGAAGTAAAGGGTAATATCTGAGCTATGCATCTGTTCTGAAGAATTGCGTTGAAATGTCTGAAGAAGTATACGCTGGTTCGTTTCGGTAAAAGCGCGTGTATACGTGGATCTGATGAAGGAAAAGCGTGTATGTCCAGTTAGGGTTTTCTGAAGTATGTGCAGAGGTATACGTAGGTTTATATGCATGAAGGCGCGTATATACACAGGATCAGTGAAAGGAACGCGCGTATGATAAACTAGGGTTTGCTGAGGTTGTGAGACTGGACCGTTCATGGTCTCACGATATCCTGCTTAATGTGTGTCGTTATCTCAATGTTGATCCGTGTTCGAAATTGATTATGCTCGCTATAGAGCAAGTTGTTGGTTTGATGAATGTTCCTTGAGCTAAATTGTGTGGGTTGGATCCAGTATGAAAATTGATGAAACGTGGTCCACAAAGGTGCTGAAGGTTGAAGCCTTCAGTCAGGGGGTTGTAGCTCCCTTCTAGGTGAGGCTGGTAAACGAGAGCAGGGGCTCGTAGCTCTCTAGAGAGACTAGTAAACGGAAGATAATGTATGGGTGCTCCTGTGATGTCATGAGGCCTGCGCCAGCACATTTGCTGTAAGATGTTTTCTCTATAATAAAATATTGAAGGCTGAGACAACGGCAGTGGTGGTTTTCTCCCGACTTGGATTTCCACTTAAAATTATGGTGTTCATGTGTGTTGCTTATGTGTGATGATTTATTCTGTTCTTACTGCACATGTTTACTGTTTATTGAACATCTGATAAATAAATGATGGAATTATATAAGTGAAGAATTAATGGCATAATTAGATCTCTGTGTATACGCAACTTTTATGAAGGGTATCTGCGTATATACGCGAGTCTGTGTCAGGAAAGTAGCGTATGGGTTCTAGAGCTTGAAAAAGTAAAAACATTTGAGTATGCCCAAAATACTGATTCACCCACCCCCTCTCAGTATTTTTCCCAACAATTGGAATCAGAGCAGGTCCTTCTGAAGAAGCTTGATTGCTTGAAGAAGATCCTTCACAATGGGAAGTCATGAAGGAGTTATGTTTGTAAGGCCACCTCTATTCAATGGAGATAATCTTATATTCTAGAAGATACGAACAAAAGCATATCTGCAAAGTCTTGGTGCAGAAGTATGGGCAATCGTGGAAGAAGGTTATCAGTATCCGGCAAGTATTCCTATTGATGCAACAGAAAGGAAGAAATATGAAATCAATGCCAAAGCAGTGAATGTATTATTAGGAAGCATGTCTGAACCAGAATTTGCTAAGGTGATGCAGCTAAGTTCAACAAAGGAAATATGCTCTTGCAGCATTCTCGAAGCTATGAAGGCTCTTCAGCGTGTGCAAAACTCCAAACTCTCGATCAATATGAAAATTTAAAGATGCATAAAGGATGAGGCATTACGCTTTCTTTTTACTACCATGATATTTGGAATCGTATGAAGTTTTTGGTGAAACCATAACCGACACCACTCTGGAAAAGTCTTAAGATCTTTGACTTCAAAATTTGAGTCAAAAGTATCAGCTATTGAAGAAAGGCAAGATCTACAAACTCTTACTATTGTTCAATTACATGGTATTCTGACTGCTTATGAAATGAGACAAGGAGGTCCCTCTCAAACCAAAGAAGCTGCTTTCAAGCTATGTCCAAAAAGAAAAGAAAAGGAAGATGTCAAGGAATCAGATTATATATCAAAAGAAGAAGAAGCAAGTTTTGTGAGAAAACTCCAACTAGGAACTGGAAGATTCAAAGGTAAGCCCCCCTTCAAATGTTTTTTCTTGTGGAAAAGTTGGTCATTATGTCGCTAAATGTCCTTATGAAGATAATCATGGTAAAGGGAAAAAATTTGAAAAGAAAAAGAGTTATTATACACATGAAGTATCTGATGAGGAAGAAGAAGATTCTGACCAAGATCTAAAAGTGCTTATGGCAAAGAAGAAAAAGAAGAAGGCTACTCAAAAGAAGACATCTCAGAAGACATGTGCGGCAGAAAATGAAGAAGACAAAACAGGTACTGATTGTTGTTCTTGTGATTCACTTTCTTGTGCAAGCAATGGTGAAGATAGTGATCATAATAGTATAAGTCTAGAAGCAAATCTCAAAATCAATGATGAAAGCAATGATTGGAATCAATTTCATAAGAGAGAATCTGTCTACAAAGATATGGTCTCTAGAATGAATGAATAGAAAGAAATATTAAATGGATAGATAGACAAGTATCAAAAGTTGTATGTTTTTGCAACCAATCAAAGTGAAAGACTTGAAGCAGAAATCATCTCTCTCAAAGAAGATTCAGAAAATCAACAAGAAGAATGAATAACCCCTATCATTTGAAAAAGGAAGGACGTAGCTATACAAATCATCTATTTCAAAAGAAGATCCGAAAATCAAATAAGAAGAATGAAGAACTCACATAAACATGTGAAGAACAAGAAAATTGGTTGCAAGAAATTTTAAAATTGAATGATCAAATTGAAGAAGGAAAGCGGTTGAAGAAAGTATGAAGAAGCAATGCCAAAATTGAAGTTGAGGTAAACATTCTCACTGTGTAAATTAGAAGAAAAAGATAAACTCTGAGATTTCTCAAGATAGTACTAAGATTCTAGACACATTCTAGTAATCAAAGATCTCCTGCTATTAAACTTGGTCTTGGTTTTCATGAAATCGTTAAAGGAGAATCTAGTTCACAAGGAAGTGCTAAAGATTCAAAGATGTCAATACAAATCATGTTGAAAGAAGCAAAGGGTCAACCCACAATCATGAACTCTCAAAAGAAACTATTCCTCCTAACTATAGAAGCATCAATAATGTTGAATGCTTTAATTTTCATAATTATGGGCATGTTGCAGCAAACTGCAGAAGCAGATTGTTTCAGTCACAAACAAGCAGATTCTACACAGATAGGTACTCTGGTTTCTTTAAGGGATATTGTTTTTCATGCAGCAGGGTTAATATAAAGCAAATTGACAATAGAGGATAGAAGATAAGAACACGTGATGATTCTTATGCTTTTACTTTTCGGGTCATGCAAGATGTTATGCCTGTAACAAATATGGACATGTGGAAAAATAATGCAGGATGAATAGATCTGAGAAATTGGACAATTTCCAACCCACAATAAGAAGTTTCAAGCAAAGCTGGAGAAAGAAGGAGGACCGGTCAGAAACGTAGGGAATATTGACCCTACAGCAGTCATCCGCTTCTAAATCTTACTTCTCTGAATGACTGCAAGAAGTGATGTGAGATACATTATAAGGATTAGTAATTTATCGTCACAGGGGGAGTAATGTATGATGATTCTCATGGTTGTTTTGGTTATTCTGGCTATATTTATTTCTGACAGTGCATCTGGTGTGAAGAAAAGACAGGAACAGAAGGTTCAAATTCAGGGGGAGATGAAGGGGTGAAATTTTCTATATTTCACTTTCCATACGCGGGTTCGATGAAACAAAGTCACGTATACACGCGAGTTCCAGCAGACATAGTCGTGTATGCATTGATGATAAGAGAATTGATATGACAGCTGAAGATCAGGAGCAGAGGTTCACGGGGAGCATCAGTCTGACTGTTAATGATTGTATTATTGACACTGTATCTGGCTATTTCTTAGTTCTAAATGATGATGACATGATACATGGTTTCTTATGATGAGATTATGGATGAGCCCGGATTGCATATTTGCTGAAGAGTATTCTTTGCTTTCACACATGGATGAGATGGAAGTCTTATGATTCAGAGATACGGACAGATCATGCAGGGATTGTTGCTGATGGCTTGTTGTTGAATGTGTTCAAGTTGCACAAGCTAAAGAGGAGCCTTGGTCATATGAAAAGGATGTTTGGATGCAAATTTTCGGGGGGAGCATTAGTCTTGTTGAGTATAATGCATTGTTGGCATTATGATGGTTCTGAAATATGATCTCTTTCTTGAGGTCTTTTTGGTATTTGTTACAAAAAGTCATATTTTTAATTTGATGAAAAGGTCATGTTGAGACCTATGATGTAAATTTTAATATTCAGTCATGTAAGTACTTGTTCAATTTGTAAACTCACTTGGTTGGGTAATTGATTCAAAATGTGTAAACCCTCTTGGTGTGGTACTTGAGTCTCATATGTAAATCCACTTGGTTGGATCTTTGATTTAAGTATGAGTCCTTGGTGATAGGAAGGTCATAGATTCATGTAATTCATTGTAAAATATGTTTGAAGATTCAGCATGAACTCAGGGGGAGCATGGTCACTTCAGTGTACATCAGATCTACAACGCTCTTCTTTCTACATGAGAAAAAAAAAAAAAAAAAAAACTTGTGTTGGTTTTGGTCCGCCCTTTGCCCTTGATGTCAAAGGGGGAGAGTGACATGGTGTTTCAATAAGGGGAGAATATCATTATGCTTAATGTATACATCTGTTGTGGTGATCAAACACCATCGTGGTTGCCATCAAGTCCAAAGGGGGAGATTGTTGGCAATATGATGCAGAAGTGTTGTCCTTGATGGCAACCCACTTGATGAAGTTGTTCACGGCAACCTACTTGATGAAGTTGTCCTTGATGGAATCTGACTGATGAGTTGGCCTAAGATAAACTCCTCCACAAGATGTAAGAATGGTGTATCTTCAGATCAGTTCAGATGTGGCAGAGAAAAGAATTCCAGTAAGTGCCAGAAAAATGATAAATATAATATGTCACAATGTATACGCTACTTTTGTGAAGGCAACCCGCGTATATACTCTACTTTTGTAAGGGAACCCGCGTATACATTCAGGATTAGCATATACGCATCTTTTATGAGGCTAAGTTGTGTATACACGCGGAAACGAACGCTAAAAGTCGCGTATGCCCTTTTGCGCTCTAAAAGTATGATACTAAGGGGCTTTACCATGGTATTGACCCATTGTATTGATCGTTGGATTATCTATTTGATCCCGTCTAGGAATACCATTGGAAATAATGTGGTTTTGGCTCATGGTATTAAAAAAGGGTAAACCTATATAAGGAGAAGAAAATCATTGTGCAAAAGTGGGGTGCATGAGTCTGGTTTTGAATGAGTACTTCATTATGAAGTATATCTGTATGGAAAGGGTAACAGTTTGATGATCTGAATCTATGATGCACCTATGAAGATAATGATGAAGAAGTGAATCTAGATCTGAAATGTATTTGTATCTTCTAGATCTGTTTATGGAATGTTCTGATCTGAGATGAGGCGAACATGTTTCTGAAGTAAAGGGTAATATCTGAGCTATGCATCTGTTATGAAGAATTGCGCTGAAATGTCTAAAGACGTATACGCTGGTTCGTTTCAGTAAAAGTGCGTGTATACGCGGATCTGATGAAGGAAAAGCGCGTATGTCCAGTTAGAGTTTTCTGAAGTATGTGCAGAGGTATACGCGGGTTTATATGCATGAAGGCGCGTATATACGCAGGATCAGTGAAAGGAAAGCGCGTATGATAAACTAGGGTTTGCTTAAGTTGTGAGATGTCTGATCTGTTATGCTGTCTTGCTAATATCTGTTTCTGATGTGTACTGCTATCTGTCAATATTGATCTGGGTAGTTCGAATATTGATTATGCTACTATAGAGCAAGTTGTTGAATTGATGAATGTTCCTTGAGCTTAATTGTGTGGGTTGGATCCAGTGTGAAAATTGATGAAACGTGGTCCATAGAGGTGTTGAGGGTTGTAGCCTTCAATCAGGGGGTTGTAGCTCCCTTCCAGGTGAGAGGCCGCAGAATGAGAGCAGTGGTCGTAGCCTTCTAGGAGAGATCAAAAACGAGCCAGGGTGCCTGCGTGCTGGTAGGAGTCTGCACCAGCACATATTTTGTAAGATGTTTTCTCTATAATAAAATATTGAAGGCTGAGCAACTGCAGCGGTGGTTTTCTCCCGACTTGGGTTTCCACCTAAAATCCTGGTGTTCATGTGTGATGCTTATGTGTGATGGTTTATTCTATTCTTACTGCACATGTTTACTATTTATTGAACATCTAATGAATGAATGATGGAATGATATAAGTGAAGAATTAATGGCATAATTAGATCTCTGTGTATACGCGAGTTTTATGAAGGATATCCGCGTGTATACGCTAGTTGGCTTCAGAAAAGTAGCGTATGGGTTTTGGAGCATGAAAAAGTAAAAGTTTTGAATATGCACTAAATACTGATTCACCCCCCCCCCCCCTCTCAGTATTTTTCCCAACAATTGGTATCAGAGCGGGTCCTTCTGCAGAAGCTTGATCGCTTGAAGGAGATCCGTCGCAATGGGAAGTCATGAAGGAGTAATGTCTATAAGGCCACCTCTATTCAATGGAGATAATCTGTTATTCTGGAAGATACGAACAAAAGCATATCTGCAAAGTCTTGGTGCAGAAGTTTGGGCAATCGTGGAAGAAGGTTATCAATATCCGGCAAGTATTCCTACTGATGCAGCAGAAATGAAGAAGTATGAAATCAATGCCAAAGCAATCAATGTCTTGTTAGGAAGCATGTCTGAACCAGAATTTGCTAAAGTGATGCAGCTGAATTCAGCAAAAGAAATATGGGACAAAATCATTTTGAGCTATGAAGGAGATACAAAGGTAAAAAGTGCAAAACTCCAAACTCTCAGAATTGAATATGAAAATTTAAGGATGCATAGTGATGAGAGTATTTCCAGTTTCTTTTTACGTCTAGATGATATTGTAAATCGTATGAGAATTTTGGGTGAAACCATAACCGATACTACTCTGGTGGAAAAAGTCTTAAGATCTTTGACTTCAAAATTTGAGTCAAAAGTATCAGTTATTGAAGAAAGGCAAGATCTGCAAACTCTTACTATTGTTCAACTACATGGTATTCTGACTGCTTATGAAATGAGACAAGGAGGTCCCTCTCAAATCAAAGAAGCTGCTTTTAAGGTGTGTGCAAAAGGAAAAGAAAAGGAAGATGTCAAGGAATCAGATTATATATCAGAAGAAAAAGAAGCAAATTTTGTGAGAAAACTCCAACTAGGAACTGGAAGATTCAAAGGTAAGCTCCCCTTCAAGTGTTTTGATTGTGGAAGAGTTGGTGATTATGCTGCTAAATGTCCTTATAGAGAAAATCATGATAAATGGAAACAAATTGAAAAAGTAAAGAGTTATTATATAAACGAAGTACCTAATGAGGATGAAGAAGATTCTGACAAAGATATGCTAGTGCTCATGGCAAAGAAGCAAAAGAAGAAGGCTACTCAAAAGGAGACATCTCAGAAGACATGTACGGCAAAAGATGAAGAAGATAAAACAGATACTGATTGTTGTTCTTGTGATTCACTTTCTTGTGCAAGCAATTGTGAAGATAGTGAACGTAACAGTATAAGTCTAGAAGCAAATCTCAAGGTCAATAATGAAAGCAATGATTGGAATCAGTTTCATAAGAGAGAATCTGTCTACAAAGATATGATCTCTAGAATGAATGAACAGAAAGAAATACTGAATGGACAGATAGACAAGTATCAAAAGTTGTATGTTGTTGCAACCAATCAAATTGAAAGACTTGAAGCATAAATCATCTCTCTCAAAGAAGACCTGGAAAAATCAAATAAGAAGAATGAATAACCCCTATCATTTGAAAAGGAAGGACTTGAAGCAGAAATAATCTCTCTCAAAGAAGATCTGGAAAAATCAAATATGAAGAATGAAGAACTGCTACAAACATGTGAAGAACAAGAAAATTGGTTGAAGGAAGAAATTTTAAAATTGAATGATCAAATTTAAGAAGGAAAAAGGGTTGAAGGAAGTATGAAGAAGCAATGCCAAAAAATTGGAAGTTGAGGTAAACATTCTCACAGGTAAATTAGAAGAAAAAGATAAACTCTTGAGATTTCAAGATAGTACTAAGATTCTAGACAATATTCTTAGTAATCAAAGATCTCCTGCTATTAAACTTGGTCTTGGTTTTCATGAAACTATTAAAGGAGAATCTAGTTCACAAGGAAGTGCTAAAGATTCAAAAGATGTCAATACGAAATCTGAAGTGTTGAAAGAAGCAAAGGGTCAACCGACAATCATGAAATCTCAAAACAAACCATTCCCTCCTAATTATAGAAGCATCAATAATGTTGAATGCTTTAATTGTCATAATTATGGGCATGTTGCAGAAAATTGCAGAAGCAGATTGTTTCAGTCACAAACAAGCAGATTCTACACAGATAGGTACTCTGGTTTCTTTAAGGGATATTGTTTTTCATGCAGCAGGTTTGGTCATAAAGTAGCTGATTGCAATAGAGGAAAGAATAGAAGAACACAGTATGATTCTTATGCTTACTTTTCTGGTCATGCAAGATGTTATGCCTGTAACAAATATGGACATGTGGAAAAAGAATGCAGGATGAATAGATCTGAGAAATTGGACAATTTCCAGCCCACAATAAGAAGTTTCAAGCAAAGCTGCAGAAAGAAGGAAGACTGGTTAGAAACATAGGGAATACTGACCCTACAGCAGTCATCCGCTTCTAAAGCTTACTTCTCTGAATGACTGCAAGAAGTGATGTGAGATACATTATAAGGATTAGTAATGTATCGTCACAGGGGGAGCAATGTATGATGATTCTCATGGTTGTTTTTGGTTATTCTGGCTATATTTATTTCTGACAGTGCATCTGGTGTGAAGAAAATACAGGAACAGAAGGTTCAAATTCAGGGGGAGATGAAGGGGTGAAATTTTCTATATTTCACTTTCCATACGTGGGTTCGATGAAACAAAGTCGCATATACACGCGAGTTCCAGCAGACACAGTCGCGTATGCATTGATGATAAGAGAATTGATATGACAGCTGAAGATCAGGAGCAGAGGTTTAGGGGGAGCATCAGTCTGACTGTTAATGATTGTATTATTGACACTGTATCTGGCTATTTCTCAGTTCTAAATGATGATGACATGATACATGGTTTTTTATGATAAGATCCTGGATGAGCCTGGATTTCATATTTGCTGAAGAGTATTCTTTGCTTTCACACATGGATGAGATGGAAGTCTTATGATTCAGAGATACAGACAGATCATGTAGGGATTGTTGCTGATGGCTTGTTGTTGAAGGTGTTCAGGTTTCACAAGCTAAGGAGGAGCCTTGGTCATATGAAAAGGATGTTTGGATGCAAATTTTCAGGGGGAGCATTAGTCTTGTTGAGTATAATGTATTGTTGGCATTATGATGGTTCTGAAATATGATCTCTTTCTTGAGGTATTTTTGGTATTTGTTACAAAAAGTCATATTTGTAATTTGATGAAAAGGTCATGTTGAGACCTATGATGTAAATTGTAATATTCAGTCATGTAAGGACTTGTTCAAAATGTGTAAACCCTCTTGGTTGGGTACTTGAGTCTCATATGTAAATCCACTTGGTTGGATCTTTGATTTAAGTATGAGTCCTTGGTGATAGGAAGGTCATAGAGTCATGTACTTCATTGTAAAATATGTTTGAAGATTCAGCATGAACTCAGAGGTAGCATGGTCACTTCAGTGTACATCAGATCTACAACGCTCTTCTTTCTACATGAGGAGAAAAACCTTGTGTTGGTTTTGGTCCGCCCTTTGCCCTTGATGTCAAAGGGGGAGAGTGACATGGTGTTTGAATAAGGGGAGAATATCATTATGCTTATTGTATATATCTGTTGTGGTGATCAAACACCATCGTGGTTTCCATCAAGTCCAAAGGGGGAGATTGTTGGCAATATGATGCAGAAGTGTTGTCCTTGATGGCAACCCACTTGATGAAGATGATGGCAACCTACTTGATGAATTTGTCCTTGATGGAAATCTACTCGATGAGTTTCTTATGATAAGCAACCTATGTGCTAAAGATGTAAGAATGATGTATCTTCAGATCAGTTCAGATGTGGCAGAGAAAAGAATTTCAGTAAGTGCCAGAAAAATGATAAATGTAATATGTCACAATGTATACGCTACTTTTGTGAAGGCAAACCGCGTATTTACTCTACTTTTGTGAAGCGAACCCGCGTATACATTCAGGGTTAGCATCTACACAGCTTTTATGAGGCTAAGTTGCGTATACACGCGGAAACAAACGCTAAAAGTCGCGTATGCCATTTTGCGCTCAAAAAGTATGATACCAAGGGGCTTTACCATGGTATTGACCCATTG
>JAXQQM020072739.1:0-93434 GCA_034641835.2 Pinus albicaulis | reverse complement strand
TGATCATAACATTCACTGGGTTGGTGCCAAGAAACTCTTGAGATATCTCTGAGGCACGATAGACCATGGGTTGAGATACACTGCCAGGAGTATGACACTCCATGGATATACTGATGTTGATTGGGCTGGCAGTGTGGTGGATCGCAAGAGCACATCTGGATGCTACTTCACACATAGATTTGCTTCGGGCAGGAAACTGAAGTCGGTAGCCTTGAGCACCGCTGAGGCCGAATACATTGTAACATGTATGGTCTGTTGTGAAGTCACTTGGCTGCGAAAGCTCTTCAGTGAGTTGTTCGAGCATGTGCTAGATGCCACCGTTATCCTTTGTGATAACTAGAGTGGGATTCATTTGTCATAGAATCCCATGTTCCACGATCGATCCAAGCATGTTGATGGCTGGTACCACTTTATCCTGGATATGGTACAGCGAGGCGCCGTAAGGCTCGATCATAGGAACTGATGAGCAGGTCACGAATATTCTCACTATGCCCTTGGGGAAGGTCATGTTCCTAACCTTCCGTGAGAATCTGCAGACCGTGGAACGACCCTATGATGTGGGTGTTGGACGATGAGCTCAATGAGCTCCGGGGCTTTGGGGACAACTTTTCGGAGCTATGAGCAACCACAAGGCTAGGCTTGCCAAACCTTGTTGGTGTGCTTGGACCCCACCGTTGTGATTATTGAGTTGGTTCACCTCTCATTATCTGTGCCCCGTATGCATCCTACCCATTGAGTTCAGGGCTCATTGGAAGTACCTCTCATTTGGCCAATGAGGTGGGAAAAGCTAGAGACTAGTAGCAAAGACTGATGGACGCATCAGAGATTGCCGTACTCTCTATCTAGGATGACACATGTCCAACCACTTGATCTGGGATCATTCCGCAGGTCTCGCACTCGCTCGACTTTGGGTCGCATGAACCAACTGGTTGGTTGGAGACTCTTTGTGAGTCTCGATAGAGGTTTTGACCTTTTTAAATAACTGTCACCGAGAATGATGTCTAGACTCACCCACTTCGCTCAAATTAAGAGGCTAAAGAACGCAAGCATAGCAAGTTACGACGGATGACGCACGATGTTTGGATTGCACCAGGACTAGTTCTCCCTAGTTGAGAGGGAGGTTGTGTCTTTCAACTAGGTCCAAACTCCCGGTTTTAATATTAGCCGTTGATTAACGATTTAATCTCGATCGCTGAAGTCTCAATGAGAATATTATAAGGACTTGATGGATCATTTGGAAAATACATCGAGAGAATCAAGGGATCGAATTCTTTAGTGAAGTGCTCAGGGAGAAAATCGATCAAGAGATCTTTGCAGAGAGGGGAAGTAATTCCGGTTGGAAAGATTTCTGATCCGAAGAGTGCATAGCAGAGGAGGCAGAAGCCACAAACAACTGCACAAAGCCAATGACACAGAGGCAACGTTGGGACTGCACAAAGCTTAGAAGGACTTAACTTTCTATTGAGGAGACAGCAGAGGGTCAGTGCCAGTTCCCAGAGGGAGTTTTTGGAGGTCAGAAGATTCCCGTTTCTAGCCAACAGAGAGATCCAATGTAGAGACAAAGAGCAACTTCAGTGGTTACGCAGAGACTGCGTGGGTGATGCAGTCACTATGCAGAGGCAACGCGTTTTAGGTGCAGGTCAGTGCCAAATTCCCGTGGTAGAGTGAGATTTGTCTCACGAGATTTTGCTTGTCAGATTTCTCCATATAAATTGTCAAACTCAACAATCATAGATTTGTACTCAGAATTTATTGCATAATATATAAACCCTCAATTGTGGCACCGGTTTTCCCACATTGGGTTTTTTTGGGGACATTGGTCCAAAAACAAATGTGTCAGATGTGTCTATGATTTACTCTTGTTCAGATTTTGTTTCCGCACTTGTTATTTTCCGCAGTTAATTTGTGAAGGCTGTAGTGTATGAGAATTCGTTATTTACAGTAGAAAACCGTAAATAATTTGTTCAAAGGAATTAACAAATAGAATATTTGTCATCAGATGCTGCAGTAGGATCCCAGATCTAGGAATTTTCACATCTTAGTCAATCATTCCATGAATTTGTTCATTCGAGCAAACTCTGTTTTGGTCCCTTTCGTTAATGCGAATAACGAGAGTTGTCGAGATGTTGAACTAACCGTGTATTCAAAGTATCAGTTTCCATCTTTTGAAGATTTTGAGTCTTGTCAGGAAGTCGAGGAACTTTAGTTCTACAATGATGGTTATGTTAGGTCCTTGCTACCCTGATGAATCTTTTGAATTTGGACAGATTAAAATTTTCTCATAGAAGTCCATTCTTAGCATTCCTTCATGGGATGTGGATTCATTCTTAAGGAATGTTCGATATTTTCATGTTGAATTCTTTAACCCTGAAGATAGAATCTACGATCAGATGCATGTACTTCTGCAGATGTATTCTTCTTCATGCAAATCTTTGATCTTGAGTTTGGAAACAAAGAGTGTGATGAATGATTGTCAAATCTCTCGATTTGACACCTCTCCTTCTTAATCCATTATAGAGTTTGACTCACACACCAACACTAACAACTCCCAATCTGCATGTGTTTCACAGTATGATTTTGATCTTGCATTGGATGCGGATATGTTTATTGTCAACTCATGCTTGCAAGGTTTTAAAGATATTTGTTTCCATGACTCCATTGCAAATTGGTTTGAGCAGTTTTATTCAATGATTTCAATGGCTCATAGCAAGTAACTTCATGTATTCAATCAGGTTTTGTATGACTATGATCCGGAGGTGTTGTTGTGGTGTCTTTTGTCAGATAGAGAAATCATCTACTTTGCTCCATTGTGCTTGCACTTCATGTCTTCATGTTTCTGTGCAGATGTTTTGATTGTTTATCTTCCTTACTACATTGTATGTTATCTTGCTTTTACTTGATCATACCTTTCGATTCACAGGTCGGGAGCAGCTTCTATGGTTGCATTGGAAATTCCATTTTATTTAGTCTCGATCCGCCATTTGTTAGTTTAGGTTAGGTTGCATTTATTTAATCTACATTGCATTGTTTCCCTTCACTTTTATTTGGCATTTTTTCTTGTCTTGTTGTTTGCTACTTCAAGTCTTGTTCCAATAAGAGCATGCATGGAAGTTGTTTCATGAGCTTCGAGATGATGTGCCTAATTTTTGGGAAAGGAAAATTGTAGTGACGTGCAAGCCTTGGCTAATTTGTTACTCTCTTCTTTGATTAGGCCTTTACATATTTCATAGTTGACGATGCCTTGATGGAAAATACAATTCATTCAACTAGAAAGTCGTAAGAAGAACCACGATGCCCCCACCTATTTAGCGTTCTCATTCCTAAACTAGGTTTGTTAATTGATTGGTGTTCTTCTTGCTGATTCAACAAGTAGATAAAGGAAAGGGGAAAACTAACAGCGAGAAAACCAATATCAGAGGTATATATAACCTTCTTTGAAGGAACAACCTCTCCTACTCTTGGTAATTCTGGATCCCTCTTCCACTGCTATAAAAAATTACAAGTTCCTAAGCACACTCCTATAAATGAAATAAAATAAAGGGTGAAAGAAGAGAATGGCTTCCTGTGCAGAGAGGTGATGCAAGTAACTTCGTCAAGGTACTAACCAGGCTCGCTAGTAGCGAAAAGATGCTTGTGTTCTTATAGTGACTCCATTGGGGTATTGTCTACGCTTGTTGGCAACGGAGCAACATCTTAGATGAAAAATAAGACTCAGATTATCTTTAACTCGCAATTACTATATTACCCTCTCCTAGATCAAAACAATTGTGATTCGACAAGTTTTGTAATGTGTTTGACCGAGTAAGGGAGTAGAGGAAACTATATCTATAATTGGGTTGAATGGGGAAGTCGAGGAAATCCACAGAGTGAATCAATACTTCCTGAAGGACAAAGACTACTTGCGTAAAGATAAGACCTGACGAGAGACGCTTGATTTCTTCCAGTGTGTCGCCAAGTGTTGTTACTGTGAAAACAACCCTCCAAGATTTTTGTCCTAATCAATTTTAAAGCCTACATTAATTGTCATCTCAAGTTATCTTGTGACTACAATCCTTGCACTAATCCTAAGTGTCGCCTGTCCTCCTCAGTCAAAGTTTTGTAAGTGTCGTCTTCTTATCTTTGGAAATTCTTATGTCATCTTACTAAGGATAGGAAAAGCACTAGCTTTCTTGACTTAGTGATAGCTTTTCTTCACTTAACATGTATCTTACACAAAATCATGAAAGCACAAGCTTTTCTCTAAGAAAAATCACACTTTCCTAACTTAACAGTCACGAAAGCTCACTATTGGTTGGAATTGTGACCTCTCAAGGCTTGAGCACACTCTTAGCTAATAGTGGAGAACACTTTTTCAACTCAACAGAGCACACTTCTAGTTCACAAGGAGAGCGCACTCCATGTTATCAAGGACTGCACATTCTTGTTCTTGTTGCATGCGCCCTTCTTGTTTGCATGGTGAGTGCACTCCTAGAAAATAGGAGGCCACTTCACTTCAAATAACTAACTCACTCATCGATCAACAAGTGGCGAGCATGCATGAGCTTTCTTTACATGTAGTTTCTTTTATAAACAACCCAACTACTCATTCGTTCTCATAATCATTCTTCACTCTGTTGGGCACACTCTCTCATCAGAAGGGGCTTTTTGCTTCAAATCTTGGTTTCAAGTGTGTGAATTCTCAGTAAGTCTTTCAAAGTCTCGTTCTTGATTTCTTTTGTTAGATCTAGTGAGTGGCGTTTTAGTTTGTTTTCTCTTATTTAGTGGCGTTTTCATTCATACTTCTTCCGACAAGTGTCATCTTGTTTTCGCAAGTGGAATTTCTTGTGACTCTTCGCATTCCAAGACCTTTCACATTCCGGTCACGATTGCAATAGAGGTTATAAACACTTAAAGATCATTTCTTCACCGTTATTGTGATACAAACTTATTGTTGGTCTATACTTGGCTACTTTCAAGCCCATCTTTGTGTAGAGCGTACTCCTGAGAAACAAGGGCTCCTTGACCCTAAAAACTATGCCCAGCAAGAAGCCTGACCTCTTTTGAGTGCACAACGCACCAACAAGCATTAACCTAGCCTCGTGTTCATTGTTTGTGTGCCTTGCACCCTCACTAGCTCCTTTTGAATGCACAATGCACAACAAGAAACAATGTGCCTCCTTTTCCACTATTACTGCACCCTGCGCCATCCCTCGTCTCTTTTGAGGGCACAACGCATCAACAAGCAATAGTCGAAGCCTATTTTGACTACGCCCTATGCCCTTCCAATCCTTTTCTCTCTCCCCTTGAGCGCACATTGCATCATCAAGACTCAGAGATGCCCTATTTTCCCATTATTGTCTTGACATGTGCCCTCTTCCTTGCCATGGTACAGTTCTCACTTCCAGTGGCTAGTTTACTCACCTCGTGATAGGCTTGTGCTCCCAGTCTACCCACATATTCCTTCATCAATGTCTTTTGAATAATTGGCATGCGATAGTTAGGTAATTTCTTGAAACTAATTATTATTCGGGACAAGTGAAATTTTACTTGCAGGGGCTACAAACACAAGCTACATTTGTCTCTCATCATCTTCTGAGACAATGCCTCCTACCACATGTCGAACTACATCAAAAGAAGTTTTAGAAGCTAGTTCTGAGGAGGCAATGGAAATCACCAAGCCAACAGTCCCTATTCTTTCAAATACATGGTGCTTTATAGGCAAATCCATCGAAGTCTCATGGAGTAACATTAAAGATACTTTCATGCAAAAACAATTCACAGAGAATTTGGAGGACAACGAAGTTTATATAAACATCAAGTGGTCCAGAATACACAAAGTTTCATGCAGATTCCCAGTGATGACTTGTGCAAAAGCCATCAAATGGACTTTTCACACATGGATAACACAAATTCGATCCTTCGCAGTGAAAGCGCAAATGATATTTCCTCTTACCATCTGCATGATATTCATTCATATTATATATGACCAAGGGAGTATGCGAACATGTAGTTCTATGCAACTTGGGAAAATCTCAATATTAAGGAAATCAACAAGTCCTGGTGCCAATAGCTTGCAAAATTCTGCCAGAGACCAAGTGCAATTTATCCGACTAAATCCTTGAGAAAGGTCTATCAATATCTCATAGCGATGCGCTGCAAGTTGTATGGACAAAAGAATGTCGAGTACTTTGAGGAGATTTGGATTTTCTTGCTCAACATAGTTGTCTCTAGAGGTAAAGTTTTAAATTGAGCAGATATCCTTCCTCATGAATTGAAGCTTTACATATCGCAGGTTAAGACCGCCCTACAAGCTAAGCAGGCACCAGAGTCCAATACGCCCGCTTATCTACTGGATGGTGTCTCCACCCGTTATGAGTTCATCGGAATGAAATGGAACTCGACTCCACAACAACAGTTACCTATCTACTTTCATTGTAGACTATTGTCATAAGGAAGTTTTTGGGGAGTTTATGACAAACTGGTAGAACACTTATTAGCAGTATTGTACACGATGATATTTGAGACAAAACCTCCTTGCATGACAGATTAGGTGAAGGAGACACTATATGATATTTCATATTGGTTTGCTTCACCACAAGGCACATACATCAAATGTTTCGGGTGTCAGACAAGCCCTCATCTTATGCCGAGGCATGTGACCAATAATGTAGTCATGCAGGAGGTAGCCTATCAGATAAATAATGGATTATATGCACAACTACATAAGAGGAAAAAGGCTCCTTGGCCCACTCTCCCTTTGAGGATTGGGTTGTATGAGCTAAAGAGCCTTAAGGTAGCCGACGCCAAAATTGAAGTACTCAATCACCTTCATTTTGGAACATTGAACTTCCACAGATATGATCCAAGAAAAGTGTGCAGGCAACATTGTAAAAAGATACAGTATACCTGGCCGTATGGACCTAAGAGATAAGAACTGGTACAATCCATTGAGAAAGGATTAGCCAAGAGGTGAGGCAGGTCCCTCCCAGGTTCCACGGGTGCCTGATGTTAAGATGAGGGAGATTCAACAGGAAGCCACTGCTCAAGTGGACACTACAACACCTAGGAAGAAGCTGAAACATGATCCAGTGGGAGAAAGAAGTAGGAAGTTCAAGGTTGATCCTATGAGAAAAGGAGCGATTAAGGCAGAGCAACAGAGGAAACAACAGGAGGAGGAGAAGAGAAAGTTAGAAGAAGAGCATAAAAGATAAGAGAATCACTTACAAGCACAAGAGGAAAAGAAGAGACAAGGTGATTTACTGAAATCAGAGGAGGAAAGGAGAAGAGAAACAGAAGAAGAACTACAGAGGTAGTCCTAGGAAGAACAAACGAAGAGCATACATGAGGAAGAAGCTGCAAAGATAATGGATGAATAACAAATGGTCCATGAATTAGAAGCAAAAACAGAGGAGGAGGATGTTATTGAGCCACTGGCAGGTGAACCAGACATGTAGTCAGAGCCTCCTCTCACCAGTGGCCATCTACCATTTAATGAAATGGGAATTGTTCCTCCGCTAGATGATAGGGTCATGGATGTATCCAGTATTACCACTGATCAGATGAAGAAGTGGATTGTGCAATAAAGGCAGAGGTACTTTCCCTATGATCTCGCCCATCCAGTCTCCATATCCACAAAGAAGGTGATAGCATCAAATATCAGGAGAAATCCCAGAGCAATCATGGCAGCTAATTTGGGTTTTGCAACAACAACACAAGACAATACTGGGTACCTTCTACGTGAGAATGCATGATTGAGGAAAGACCTAGCCACCGCAAACAACAGGTTGACCATCTTATTGCGGAGAATCAACAGTTTTCTTCCATTGGTATCAGCACGACAAAGCTACAGGTAGCCATATAAAAAGAACTGAAGCCAATGGAAGACACCACGAGGAATTTGTATACTCAGATGATTCTCTTGCACAGGATCGTAAAACCCTTGGTTCAGATTAAGAAGAAATCTCAAAAGACTCTAAAGCTTCTCAAGGTGACAAGCAAAGTTGTAGATTTGATACATGATTGGGGTGTTAAATATCTGGATACTCCTGAGAAGTTGGTCAAGAAGGAAAGGCTAGTTGTCGAGGTGGATCGAGCTCAGTTAAGACTTCATACTAAAAATTATGCCCACCTTAGTGAATAAGCAACCAACACAGTTGTTGCTTATGTTCGACTGTATAGTGGCTTAGGGTCCTTCCATGGGTTCACTTGAAGAGATAAAAGGCAAGGATGTCATCATGAGGGAGATACAAGAGTTTATTGAACAAATTAAGCAGGAAATAGATCAAGAAGGCTTGCACATCACCAACAATACTATTCTACAGTGTGCAATTGAGCCTACTAAAGTTCACATGAAGTTATCCTAACTATGGAATAGTATACAGTTGAACTCCAAATCCATATTATCAAAGGCTTTGGAGGTGAAGATGTGATATGTTGCAGAGCTTCCAATCAGAATCAAAGTCATTACAACAGAGTTCAGAGCATGGCATTCCATATCACAAATGAACTCCATGTTCAAGCTACTAAATTGTCCTTTTCTTCTTCATGAAGACTATTTTGTCTTATTAGAGTTTTGTCCTATATAGCCACCATTTTAATGTAATTTTGTCCTTTATGAATAAATTTAATGTAAATAAATCCAAAAGACAGATGTGGAACGTGTGAAGATACATGTGGAATTTAAAGAGATTTATGTAGAATGTGAAGAGTCACATAGAAGCCCATAGGTTATGGAAGTCAAAGGGTCATGAGGAAACTCGAGAGTCATTGTAATCTGTTATAAATAAGCCCTCATAACTCAAGTAAAGGGCTTGGACCTTTATAGATTTTTCCTTCGCTTCTCTAATTGTGCATAAGGGAGAAGATCATTCTTTTGAAGAAGCAAGTTGTAGCTTCATGTTCCAATATTGGAGCTAGTGTCTCATCAATGTAATAGTGTACTTGGATCTTCCATTAATTATCTGAAGCTTTAGGAGCCAACACTCTTTCATGCATGTATTGTAAATGTTGTAAGACTATTATTTAGATGTTCGAGTTATATGTTGTGTCACACATACTAAAGATGATGAACTATTTCGTTGCTTTAGCTATGAATCTTGTTGATGGTGTTGTTATGCATTTATATGATCATTGTTATCTTGTGAACTGATTTTCAGGTTAATCAACGAATCTCTTTATTGCTCTCGCAAGTCTGTCTTACGATACTACTATTACTTTTCTATTAGAGGCTTGTCTCTTACCTCTCTCGCATGGAAGCTCCTTTTACGCCTCGCACTTGATGCCTCACAAAGTTTGCATACTTGCTGCCCCAAAGTTATGTGTATGATCTCTTGTGTATGTCCACTGTATGTTGGCCACATCCAGCACCGTCAACACATTGGCCAAAATAGAAGTAGGCACTAATCTCTCCCACTCTTATCCACTTAATTTTTTTTTCAAAAATTTCTTTTACTACTTTGCCTAAAATTCTATAAGGTTTTTATTATATATAACATCTAAATCCTATTTGTTGTGTACATTGGTGAATTTATTGTTTTCAACCATAGTTTAGTCTGAGAGTTTGCACTTTTAATTTGAATCTAAGCTAGACTATCAATATAGCTTGCTAGAAATAGTTCATTTTGTGTATTCTAGCACTTACTAAAAAAAAATTAATTTCCAATTAGCTTATTTGACTTAGGACCATAAACTAGGTTATTATCCTACTTTTGTGAGTTGGAATTTCTAAATAAATTTCTGATTGCATTTCCAGTAATTTATGTGTCTTTTACATTCATAAGTTTAGTTTTAGCACTTTCTTTTTATCTAAAAATATATATTTTCCACAACATACTTGGGCAAAGTTCTGAATTTAACATTATGGAAACCCAATATATTTGATGCTTTAGTTTAATTGTTGTTTCAAAGATTAAATAATTTTAGATAATAATTAAAACAAAAAACAAAAAACAAAAAACAAAAAAAAATCAGAATATATTAAAGCCTAAAAATGCATTTTAGAAGCAATTTTCAGCAAGTATTAGGGAGTCGATTTTAATTTTTGTTTCAAATTTAGCATTAAGAATTTCTGCATTTTACATCATCCTTCATTGTTGCAATTTATTCCAGAATTTGATTTTTAAGAACATTCACTTCATGTTTATATCATTTACATCTTTAACTCCTTGAAATTCACAGATAAATCTGACATAATATTTCACTAAGACAAATCAAAGATTAAGATCTAAAACAAGTCAAATAATCCAAATTCACATATTATAACAAGACTTCAAACCTAGTTTGGAAACATCCCTTGTAAATCAATTTGAGAATCACTTCAATGATCTTCCAAACAAGTCACTTGGTCTAATCAAACCTCAATGATAACATCCAACTATTTAGACTTAGTTTACCTTAAAAACACCCCCTTGAATTGGAGGGGAACCAATCTAATATGTGAAGAAGTGCTACTATGGTGACAGTGAGAAGCCATTCATTGTTACACAAACTAACAACTTCAGCTCGAGACATTCACACCAATGTTATTAGAACTGGACCGGAGCCGGTGGAACAGGACGGACAGGTTGTTTTTAGCCCAAAATCAGTCTGAACGAGGTCTCTGAACTGGAATACGCCGGTTTGGTACTGAACCGACTGGTTTTGGTAACGGAACCGACCGGTTTTGTAACGGAACTGGCCGGTTCGGTACCGATACGGAACCGGCCGGTTCAAGACCAGTTTTGTATAGTTTGTACCTTCCCATGTCAGCGTAAAAAAATTGCCTTTTTTTTCTTTTTTCTTTTCATTTGGTTGACCCACTTCATATTCTCCCCTAAGCCAACCTAATGTTCAAGCCTATGGTCCTATTATTGCTATGCATTTCATGGTAATGTAAATTTCTTAATTTCACTTTTACTTAAAATTTTTAACATTACCATGAAATGACTCAGGATGTTTGAGAGTGGTTCCAACCTCATTGGATTTTACACAAAGAAAGTAGAATTTTAGATTTCACTCAAAATCCAGCAAACTTAACAAATTTTCAGGATATCAAGAGTGCGTGGACTGCAACATTTCCATTGGATTTTTTCATGGACGAGGGTAAGGAATTAGTATTTAATAAAGAGCACCAATCCCTCTATGTACTTTGATGTTAGTGGCAATGGTTGACGAACTCCTCTATCATGACTGTACTAAAAACGTACCCATCACTTAAACAAAATCTTGACTTGACATACTACGTTTTTTCTATCTTATTTTAATGCTTATAGGGTTCTATTGATGACAAAGATCCCAATATAGGCAATGATTGCAGACTTGGATGCCACTCATTCTTCAAATAAGGCTAAGGAGGATAATTCGGATGATGATTTTGATGATGACATTGACAATTAGCACTTGTAGGTTGTAGTTGTAGTATTGTAGATTGTAGTATCATACTATCATGTTATTTTGAACTATAAAGACCTTTTAGAGCCTACTTCTCAATTTTTTTTTGTTCAGCGATGTTTTGCACTAAGTGCTATTTTGGTTATATGCACTATTACTTGCTATATAAATGAGAAATTTTTCATATTTGTGTATAAATGGTTTGGATTCATATGGATGCACATGAATATATATGTTTTTCTTTAAAATATGAATATTTTATGTGTTTTTTGGTAAACCGGTTTTTTTCCCGGTTTCGGTCAGGTTCCAACCGGTTCCTGGTCCACAAGGTTTTTTCAATTCGATCACCAGTTCGATTCTGATAACATTGATTCACACATCAGAGATGCTAAATTTTATCATCACAATTCAATACCATTAGAGACAAAATATGCAAAGTCTACTCATGTATATATCATGCAAGAGTGAATATATTAAAATGACAATAAATGCAATACATATTACAAAAAAAATACATTATCAATGGAAGTTTTAATTGACCTATAAAGTACAAAAAATAACATGTTACAAGCAACTAGACCACTACATATCACTGATCAACATGATCAATCATCAAACTCATCACCACTACTAGAAATGGGATCCTCAACATGAACTACAAGATCCTCCTCTAGCTCAAAGTTTTCGGACACATTATGCTCCTCAAGCACATCTCCAACTACAATAGTATTACTAACAAAGGTAAGGGTCACATTGTTAGTTCTTTCCTATGCCATGCCTAGTGTTACACCTTATCCTAATGGATTTAAATCTAGATCAATCCACCCCAAGTTATCAATATCATAATTAGGATCAAACTCTATCAAGTGAGTCTCCATTTTGAGGTTGAATCAATACCCTTGAACATAATGGGATCTATATGATCCAGGAGGATTCTCCAGTTGCTCCAAGTTCAAAGGTTTCAGTTGTTCTCAGAAATAATGCCAAGCAGTAGTGCCCGTCGTTCTGATTCCGGTAGTACTTTTTGTTTCTCATTTGGTCTCTGAATGAAGGAGAAATCGTCTGTTGAAGTTTGTTGTGAACCAGTGCAAAAGGGGCCTTGTTGGCCATGTGGCATTCCCACTGCTCAACACGTGGAAAGGGTCTAGTCAATGCAATCAAAAGGTTCACAGTCCATTAATAGGTGCAGGTGTCTGGTTGTGGTTTTTAAGTACATTGATATTGGATTCATGGTGAAATTTTGGTTTTGAAAACTATATAGATAAACCTAAACCTATGGTGGCAATGCTATAAATACATGGTGCATTACAATATGGGCGCATCTATAATATCAATACAACAAACCTATGGTCTAAAACTAAGGTTTATGGTGCAAATATTTATTTGGTGGGCGCATATATCAAGTGGTAAGGTTTCAAACCATATATCATTATGTAATTAAACATACGTTATGGTTATGGTGCAAATCAACATTGGAGCGGACTATTACATATCAAAGTGCATATATTAAACTGGAGTTATATTGCGGAGTTATATTATATGGTTCAACATATACAATGGCGAAGGTTATAACCGGCACCTCCAAACCCTTGCCTGGTTTAAACAAACATATGTGGCAGATCAAACGTCGGAGTTCTAGAGTTATGTAACGGCATCCAAACACGGAGTGAAACCATGTGGCACTAGAGTTACAACATTCAGCTGTGCAGAGTGGATATGGCAACATGTTCAAACAACGGAGGTGGCACGGTTATATATTATGCTAAGTTTAAATATGGTTGTTAATAATATTTGCCATGGAGATATGTAACAAGTCCGACAGTTCAATATTTTTTGGGGTTTTAAAACCATATGTTATATATGGTTTGGTTATAATGTATTTAAAAACTATGTCATAAAAATGCACAAGATTTTATGTTATATGGTTTTTATGGATGCACTAAGGTCAAAAAGAAATGCACCAAGTGTGCACCATGATGTCAAAACCTTATAATACTACCTAATGCGCTTGGTGTTAAAAACTCATTGCACCATGTAAATGTGTTCAACCTAACACCAAACCACTCCCATGAATAGCCCAAGAGGTTCGACCCTCAAACCTGCCCAGGGCATTATAAAAGGTTTTCCATTGCACCAATGAGTGGGAGTTGAATTGCGATTTGCAAAACATCTTTTATACATGCCTGTAAATGCTCTTTTGGGCGTAACTTAAGCGTCCTTGGGCCTTTTGGAGAACCCAGACAGACATTAGAAAGCTAGGACAGAGGGCTTCTTTTTTACAGTAACCAACAGTGTAGGTGTGCAGAGTTCAGTTGGTGAATTTTCATGTAAAGAACCTTTATGGAGCATTCCTAATAAAACAGACTCCCACTTAGAAGCAGGCTCGGAGACATAGTCGAGGAGGGACGAACTCTGTTTCCTTAGTCAATTGTGCAAGTAATCAATCCTGTCGATTACAGATCATATTTTGGTATCAGAGCAAGGTTGATCATGTATAGCAGGATATTTTCCAATGAATGTTGACTAGATCCAAATCGCGACATGGAGAAGCCAAGCTCGAGAAGACAAATCCAGAAATTGGAAAGAGGAAAAGCTCTCAAAAGATGGTAGGTGAAAATGAAGAAGAAAATCTCAAGCCCAAGACTAACGAGCAGTTTCAGAAAATTTTCCTCAGTATGCAAAGGATGATTGCAGAACTCCATGAAGACAAGAAGACTAGAGATGCAACGTCGTCTTCTAAAATCAAGAAGGAGAAAAAGGGCAAGGAGAAAACTGATGGTGACAAATCTCCTCCTTCTCCATCTTCGACTTCTAAAGACACGAAAGAGGAAAAGGACAAGAAGAAAAATAATGGTAATGAACCTCCTTCTCCTCCATCTTCATCTTCTTCTTCTTCATCTTCTAATGATTCGAGTTCAGATTTTGAATCAAGGAAGAAACATAAAAAATCTCTTTTCTGAAGCTTGATGTAAAGTTTGGACTGCCCATTTATGATGGTGAAATGAATCTTGAAAAGTTAGATAATTGGATTAAACAACTTGAAGTGTATTGTAGAATTCAAAATATTGATTATGATTCTGCGAAAATTCAGTTAGCTACACTTAGAATGGGGGGTATGACTTTGATTTGGTGGGAAATTAAAACTCTATCAGATTTAAAGCATAAAAGAAAAATTATCTCCTCATGGTCTAAGTTTATTAAAGCTCTTAGAAAGCAATTCTATCCTTTAGGATATACAAAACAGGCTATGATGGATTGGCAGCATTTAAGGCAAGGTAAATGACAGAGTGTACAAGAGTTTACACAGGAAGGCATTAGCACTTGAGATTCCATTAAACACACGAGAAAATTTGTTAAAGTATATTGGAAGTCTGCACTGTTATTTGCAACATACATTGCTTATGTTTAATCCAACTGACTTTGATGAAGTATGTGTGAAAGTCATTCATATTGAAGCAAGGGGTAGACCGTTTCAGTCAAACTTTTCAAAGAAATCATTCAAGCATTCAGAGAACAAGGATTTCAAAGAGGACAAGGGAAAGAAATCAGCAACAACTAAGAATGAAGGAGAAAGGCCTACGTGTAGTCATTGTCAGAGGGTTGGACATGATGAATCCAAGTGTTGGAAGCTTCATTCGGAACTCAAGCCAAAGAAGTTCCTTAAGAAGAAGGGTGAAATGAAGGCTAATGCAGCAGTCCAACAGAATTTGGGATCTGACTCTGGTGACGAAAAGAATATAATTGTTACGGGTTTGACAAGTAATCCTTCTGAAGCTATTTCTAGTTCTACTTGTTCTGCATCTTCTTCAAAATCTAATAATGTGGTTGAAGATAAGATGAGGATTGAATTGTTTCACATAAGGGTAATATCCAAGCACGCTATAATTGACACATTATTTGACAGTGGATCACATGCAAACTTAATATCTGAGTGATTAGTAAGGAAATTGGAATTGGAAACTGGAAATCATCCAAAACCTTACCCTTTAGGATGGTTAAAGGAAAACGATGCATGTCACAAAACAATATCGATTAAAGTTTGCAATCAAAGCTAATTTTTTTGATGAAGTTGATTTAGATGTGATTCCTTTGGACATATGTGGAGTTGTATTGGGTAGTCCTTATATTTAAGATCGAGATGTCATATTCTATAGAAAGGAGCATAAGTATCATCTCTTTAAAGAAGAAATTGAATACATTGTCAGGGCACACAGAAGTAAGACAAACTTGGATTTAGTCAATGTTGGTCAAATGAAAAGACTCATAAGTTCAAGTAAGAAATATTTTCTCATGTTTGTTAAGAAACAACCTAACGATAAGTATGTTGCTTTTCAAGGATGTGATTCTTAGTTTAAGGACAAAATGGTTGAAATAATATATTCTTATGAGGAATTGTTTAAAGAACCAAAAAGTCTCCTTACAAAACAAGAAATACAACATGAGATTCAATTACTATCTATTGCACCTCTTCTGAATATTGTCATGAATCATATATCGGTCATTAAACTAGACTTAAGAAATGGTTATCATCAGATTACAGAGAATGATATTCTTATTTTCAGTTCAAGTTGGGAAGTTAAAAGTTTCGTGGGTGTGGTTCCGTATTGGAGGAAGTTTGGTTTTTATCTCTTTTATTGCATCGCCACTTCATGCTTTAACAAGTTTTAAAGCCTCCGTTCAATGGGGAGAAAAACAACAAAATGCATGTGAAACTTTAAAGCAGAAAATTGTAATAGCTTCACTAGCCCTTCCACAGTAGTTTGAAATAGAGATTGATGCTAGTAGATATGCAAAAGAAACAGTGATTCATACAAATCATCAACCATTTCAATACCTTCAAACTCAAACTAAGTTGCAGAAATATCGACATTTTAAATGGATGGGTTTTATGCAGCAGGTCCACTTAGTAGTCGAGCATAAGGAAGGTACAACAAACAAAGTAGCTGATATGTTGTCAAGATCTTCTTTGAATGTTTCAGTTAATTTTCAAAATAGTTCTTTAGCGTATGAAAGTTACAATGAACAATATGTTGCAGATACTATTTTCAAAGAATTTTATGAATCACTAACCCATAGTGCTTAGGAGGAAAAAGAGAATAACCATGTTTATGACAGGTTATTGTACCATCTTGGAAAGTTGTACATACCACAGGGAGAAATAACGCATGTGATCAGGGAAGCACATTCTTCTCATGTCTCAAGGCATGTTGGTGTAGGCACCACAGTGGCACAACTACAAAGGATTTTCTATTTACCTCAAATGTATGAAATAGTTCACAGGTTCAAAATGCATCATGATAAGCATCGAAAGGTCTGCACTTTCAGGCATGGAGTCAAGTATCGTCGAGTGAGATTCAAGGGCATGAATCCAAGAAAAGCAAGGTGGATGGAGATCAGAAGGGTGAGGGAGTTGTACCCTCACCTCATGTATATTTAAAACCAAACTTTTGGTGGTCCAAAAGCTTCCAGTCGAGAGGAAAGATCCAATAGGATTCTCCAGTTGCTCCAAGGCCAAAGGTTTCAGTTGTTCTCGGAAATAATGCCAAGCGGTAGAGCCCATCGTTCTGATTCTGATAGTACTTTCGGTTTCTCATTTGGTCACCGGATGAAGGAGAAATCGCCCATTGAAGCTCATGGTGAACTGGTGCAAAAGGGGTCTTGCTGGCCATGTGGCGCTCCCACTACTCAACAAATGGCAAGGGTCCAATCAATGCAATCAAAAGGTTCACGGTTCATTAACAAGTGCAAGTGTCTGGTTGTGGTTTTTAAGTACATTGATATTGGTTTCATGGTGAAATTTTGGTTTTGAAAACTATATAGATAAACCTAAACCTATGGTGGCAATGTTATAAATACATGGTGCATTACAATATGGGCCCATCTATAATATCAATACAAAAAACTTATGGTCTAAATCTAAGGTTTGTGGTGCAAATATTTATTTGGTGGGTGCATATGTCAAGTGGTAAGGATTCAAACCATATATCATTATGTAATTAAACATACGTTATGGTTATGGTGCAAATCAACATTGGAGCGGAGTATTAACTATGGTGCAAATCAACATTGGAGCAAAGTATTACATATCAAAGCGCATATACTAAACCGGAGTTATATTATGGAGCTATATTATATGGTTCAACGTATACAATGGTGGAGGTTATAACTGACAGCTCCAAACCCTCGGCTGGTTTAAACAAACATATGTGGCTGATCAAACATCGGAGTTCTAGAGTTATGTAACGACATCCAAATGGAATTGAAACCCGTATACTTGAGTTATGACATCCGTGATGCAGGTGGTATCGTTAATTTTGGACATCAGTCAACTCCATGTTGTGATGCTCGGATGAAGATACGATATTTTTATTGGATCCTCTTTCATAGAGTCACGGAGTGATCTAAAGATCATCTTGATCCAATGACCGAAACATTTATTTTGAATTTATTCAAGATATATGCGGAGTCGACCTTAAGGTTTGTGCCCCGGCCGGTTGTGTCACACACCTCAACGTGGATATAACTTGGTAATGTTGGAGGACATTTTCACTCATCTCATCCTCACACATTTCTCTCTCCTCATCGATTGGTTCGATGACCTTAGGCGCTCTTCTCTCCACACGTGGGAAAATTTCGGGCCATTGCATTTCTGATTTCGGTCTAGGGTTTCTCACCGAAGCCAGAGCTTTGACAGCGTTGGCACTGATTGATGCAAGTAAACGGACCTAAAACTCTCCCAAAGCTCAATTTTCCAAATCCCGCATTTTTTTAGCCACTATTCTCGAGGCTGAACGTTGACTTTGACTTTTCTATGTTGACTTAGGCGATACCATTGTTTGCGTTGGCCGTTGACTAACTCGTTATTTTGAGTTGTAGTTTGGTTGTCCCAGAGGGTTGTGTGACATCGTTGGTTGGTGACCATATTGAGACTTTTGTTGGTTGAAGCATCCTATTGACGCCATAGCACCTTGCTCATATATTTTTGGCTTGTCTTGATCTATTGCATTGTATTTACATCGTGATTTGCCTTTATTGTTTTATGAAGTTGTGACAATGAAAAGGTAAAAGTAAGAAGTTGCATCAACATAGAACATTTACATAAATTTACATGGTATCGGAGATGGTAGAAATGAAAGCCCTAGTTTGTAGCTAATCACAAGAAGAAAGGATCAGTTCGTCAAACTACAATGGCTTTAAGGTGATGATAAATTAGTAGGTAGGGATGACTTCAGCAGCAGGCCCAGGAAGGATGGCTACACACTTGGAAGATGACATTGGATCTTAATTTGGAAGACCAGGATGTCATGGACTATGTACAGGTAAAATCCAAGAGCCTCGATCCTTTTCATTTAACGGCCCTGGCAAAGCAAGTATAGAAGGGGAGATCAAAGCAAAGTTGATGATTAGAAACTCAACTCACAAAGTCAGGTTGCCTACATCTACGAGTTGGAGCACATCCAAGGAGAAGTATGATAAGTTGGTACACATGTTCAAGGCCAACAATGCGAATCAAGTCCTATTCTTCAAGAATCTGTTAAAGAATGCAGAAGAAGAGCGGGGATAGTGTTTGTTTAGTCATACTTTCATTGTAGAAATCGGGGAATGTCTGATGGCTATTGGGGAGACAATAGTTGATCGAGAGAAGATGGTTCTCACGGCTCTTGAAGGTCTCTCATCGAATGGCATGTGGTACTGCTACCTACCATTTCTCAATAAAATGTCATACCTAACGACCAAAGTACTATCGAGATGCGTACAAGAAAGATAAGAATGAAGGAATATGAAAATGAATGAAATATTTGCCTTTCTTTGCTCATTCTAGAAAGAAGAAATTTGGTGGTCAAAGGAACAAGGAAAATAGGGAACCAAAGGAAAGAAGGGCAAGTGTTACACTTGTCACAAGCCCAGTCACTATGCTAGAGAATGCCCTTTCAGAAGGATTCTCAAGATGATGATGACAACAACAACATGAAGGGTATTATCAAAGGAACAACGGCTTGAGGGAAAGAGGAAGGCTCCTCACGTGAGAAATGGTCAACCCTTCAAAAGGTCGAGAAATTCTAGGTATGAGAATCCAAATGTTGTTGATAAAAGAAATGAATTCATTCTTGTATCTGCCCTCTACTGCTTTGCATCTCCACGGAAGCACTATGGATGTCTCGTTGATAGATAGTGGTGCCTCCAAGGCATCACTAAGTTCAAGGAAGCACTTTCGATATGGTTGAAAACATGTGTCAGAAATTATCCTTGGAGATAATGCCACATATCTGTGAAAGATAGAGTGTGACCCTCCACTTGTCTCAAGGTCAGAGTCCTTCGCTTGCGGAGGTGTTAGGTCCGTAATTTGCTAGATTGATTGGAATCTGAAATGAACGGGGTAGCATCAAACCAAGCTTTGAAATCCAGGACCTAGCTTCTTCTGGATTCGGAAGGATCCTCTCTTTAGGTGCAAATATGTGAACTTGTTCTTGATTAGGATTGATTTCGGGCTAGATGTTAAGTGCGAGGTATTTTGATTGTTTTGGGTTGGGTATGATGCTCGGATAGATTTAGATAGAAAACAAGGGATATTGTTAAGTCATTGGGCAATGGAGTCCAATAAGGTCATGGTAAGTTCATCAATGGTTCAAGGGCATAGAGGCAATTTTAACTTGGTTGGTGGATCTTTTAAGGTTTGTGAGAAGGTTTAGCAAATTGAACACTGATAGAAAGCGAGAACAATAAACTAATAAAAGGGCAAAAAACCGAATTCTTTATGTACTTATGCGTAGAGAGTTAGAAGATTTATGAGCACTAGCGAGAATCAAAGGCACCAGCAAAACCTAATCCATTTGATTTTAGGCGAAAGCGAGATAATCAACCAAGACGAACATTTAGATGAAACATAGAAAGGCAAAAAAAAAACATTTAAGATGCACAAGTAGCTAGAACCATAGAGGAAGAAAACCTTGAAGATCTAAGTTACTTAGCTATGAAGGTTCGCGGAAACGAAATAGCTAAGTAAAGCCAAAGAGCATGATTGAGAAGCAGACTTCAACACGATAAACCTAAGAACGAGATGCTTCTAAAAAATTGTTCCAAAACAAAGTATTTTAGTGGCAACAATATGCAAGGGCTAGCCATAGAATCATACTTGACATGTGATCTAAACCATTCAAAGAAATGGACAAACCCAGCAAAACTTCTACCAGAGTGAGCAAGAGATGGAATTCCCTAACATATCTTGAAGAAAACAGTGAAGGACAAATAGAATTAAGGTGCCATCAGAAAACATTTCTTAATCTAAATTTTTTGTCCTACTACAAAAATGCTCAAGATGGAAAACATAATGGAAAACTAGAAACATGAACATAAGAAAACTTCACCATCAGCAACATGGATCACATAAAACAATCCCTCTCCATCGACTAAGCAAACCGGGGCATGCATGAGCTCCAAGACATCAAATTGTTATCAAAAACTCCAAGAGACTATGTATTTGCTTGACATAAGTCATCGAAATCAACCAATACATAAGAGACTCGGAGCTCTGATTTATGGGAGCAAATGAGAGGAGGTAGAGCCCTAAGAGGCTTCCGAAACCACTATTTATCCATAAATGTCATAAATATGCTTAATGACCATGCAAAGAGGCCCAAGACACATAAGAGATAAGATAATAAATGAAAAACATCAAAACATAACTCCCAAATCAGTAGGGAGTGATTTGTCCAAAAAAAACATTAAAAAACCAATTTGTCATTAATCGGTGTCTTTTGTTGTACCTTTTTTAATCTCTGTGCGTAGCGCCATTTCAACAAAAAAAATAGGGTCTATTACTTGACTAAGTTTTGGACCCCTTCAGAATACATCGGATTTGGCCAAGTGATGGCTCGTTGGAAAGCTTGATGAGTCTACTTTCCAAAAAATACTTGATTTGTCTTGAATGGATGCACCATTTACCTGCTCAAACCAAATCTCCCGCAATGCCTCGTGCGCATGGTCTGAGGCCCAAAAAGGCAAAAAGGTCATTTTTGGGTGTTTTTAGCCTTTTGAGGGCAAAATGCACCAATTGACAGAATTTTGTGGGTAGGCTACATTCAGTGACATGACAAATCCAAAAATGTAAACTCCGGTGAAAGGATGCCCCAATTTTATTAGCCAGCGCCTATGAATCAAATTTGAAAAAAACAAAAGTTTAAGATTTGCCTCAAAGAGTGTAGACCCTGGGGTTTTAGACCTCTGTGAGAAACATCGTAAGATTTGGTACATCATGCACTGGTCTTTGCAGCTTCTAGCTCCATGAGGGAAGCTTGCTTGAGTTTGGCATTAGCAAGCATGCTCTTCCCTTGCATAGTGTTTGACCATTTTTCTTTTTGCCGGCAGGCCCTCTTCACCTCTTTGATATTTTATACTCTTGTTTATAATTATGCCATTGGCCCTTTATTGCCCTTCAAAGTCCTTTTCCCATTCTTGGCGACGTCCAGCACTACAAAGAACAATTTTGTACTCATCGCTTAGTCTTCATTATCAATGTCTATATCAACAAAAAGAGGGCTTTGAAAGTCTTTCGATCCTTTGCTCCTTCTTACACATGCCTTGTTCAACCTTTTCCACTTTTTCTTTGCCTTTGTCAATAACATTTTGAGAAGTGATGGCCCTTTGCTTTAGAGGCGACAAACACATTTCTTCTCCCTCTATGGTATCCTCATCCCATGTAAGAATATGATAGGTACAAGCCTGAAGTGCTATCATCATTTTGACCTTTAGTTGCTTGATATCTTACGCCCTTGCCTCACTCTAGATTTTCTTGTCATGCTTGGGCTGATTTTTGTCATGACTCTTTCCTTGAGAAGGCCACTGGTCTTTGATGGATGTCACTCCTCATCCATCCTACTCTTCCCCATCATCTTATTCTTCCTCCATGATGTTTTGGCTGGTGGGATTATGACTCTCATCACCCTTTGGTTTGACTATCTCCCTCGACATGATGGTAGTCCTAAAAACGTGATAGGGCCTTTGGACTTTTCTTGAGGGTTTTTGGGCAAACTAAATTCTTTAGTGGATTTAGGTCAACTCTTTCAAAGCGAAAACTAAGGTGAAAATGATTTTTAGAGCTTGCATGGGGTTTGAGGTTAGCCTATACGTCCTCAATCTTCTTTGTACTCAAAAACCAAATTCACTTGCAAACCCTAACTCAAAAATAAATGGTGATCTCTACATAGTCTAGGGTTTGGTCAATTTTTGACTATGGATGACTTCCTTGTTTTAAAAGGAGAGCTTGGGAGGAGAAGAGTTTCACCAACCTTTAGACTTTTCTTGCGAAGTTTTGAAGATGAATTTCGGATTTTTGGAGCTCTTTGAGAAAATTTGAGAAATTTGGCGAGCATAGCGCACATGCGCAACGCCGGAGTAGTTTGGGCGGTGTCCCGAGGTGCTTCGGTCTTTCTTTGGGCCAATGCGTAGCCGGCTCTGACGTAGCGTGTGTGTTTACCTGCTGCACACCTCCCTCTGTGCGTAGTGCCAAAGGTAAGTACGTAAGCGCCAAAATTTTTCACGAGATTGGCTGGCATCGAAAAAAAAATTCTCCCAACGGCTTCTTCTCTTTGGAAATGGAAAATGATGCGTGGGAAAAGGTTCAAGTGACCCTTTATACTTTATTTGAAAAGTAATTTTAAAAGACCAAACCCACTTTGCAAAGTTAATGTCCCTATCTTTTAGTGTGCTTTTGACTAATATTTGTTGTGAACACACTTGACATTTTTTTTTTTAAAAACCGTTTACTTATGCCTTTGTAATCTTTTACTGGAAACAATATTTTTGGCATGGAGGCCTTTGTTAGCGATCTATTGTTGAGATGCACATCAAGGTTACACTTGCCTTTTAGGCTTTGTTTTGACAAATTTATGCCCAACCTTTTTATTTCAAAAACTTCTGTTTTTCTGCCACTTTGGTAGAATGATCCCTTTTAGCGATACTCTTGTCTTTCTTCTCTTAGTGCGGTGAAGAAATGTTGTACTGCTTGATAACCCTAAGGAGGAAACTACTGTCTTTGAAATCTACTCGGGATAATTTTGCTGTCTGCTTGTTTCGTTAATCAGCAAAACAACCCATTTGTCTCTTTTTACCTATAGAATTTGTTACTTTTGTCTTGTTTGTATCTGCCTCTGGTGATGATTACATCTTATTACCTTGCCTCTTCTTATTCTTGGTGGCCACCTTGGCTATTCATCATAAAAGGGCGGTACGTCCCCTTGCGGCATTTGAGTTGTAAAAGCCCATAGGCTTTTCTTGAAATGGCTTTTAATCAAATTGCTTGATTTTATTCCCCTTTGAATACAATCTCTTCATGCAGGAAGGCATAACTTGTTGGGCACCAAATCCATCCTATGACTTGATGAAACCTTAGGTGACCTAATGGGGACTTTTTGGATTTAGACTTTGGGCAGAGATTCGGACTTAGGGATCACCAAGTCAAGATAGGACCTATGATAAGCTTAGTATTTTTGAAGACCTAAGATCTAGCATTTTTACCTATCCAAACGGCTTGTAGAGATAATCGATTAATGCGAATATTATGGAAGAAGACGATGGAAGCTATTTGATTGGTAGGTTTGGGCGGTAGTAGGGAATCCTATAGGTAAGAAAAACCGAAGTTTGGGCCAAAGGCAAGACATGGTAAGAATGGGTAACAAATTAGGGTTAAAACAAATGGCTTGAGCCCAAGATGGGTCTTCCGAGTGGTGGAGCTGATCATGACTAGATAAGGAAAATAGAATAGTGAAATTTTTATCTCGGAATAATGAAGGCGATTGAGATTTCTAGAACTCACAAGGTTTATAAATTTATTTCTAGAAATCTAGGGCCATTACTTATTCATCTTCATAGTGAGAATATGGATGGCCAACGGGAGGTACTCTATGTACCTTATTTGATGAAGAACCTTGTGTCTACATGTCGGTCATGGAAGAAAAAGGTTTCGATGTGGCATTCATTGATGGGAAGGTGCGTATACGGAAGAAGAGCTTCAAGGAAACTATCACGATTGGGTTTAGAGTTGATACCTCTGCCATCTTGGAGGAAGTCAACGAGAGCGATGACGTGTGATACTGCTCAAATGAGGCGGAACTATGGCACCAAAAGTTTGGACACCTTCACTACAAGGCCCTCACGAAGCAGGAAGGTGAGTGTAGGGGATCTTTAAGTTCTCAAATAATCATGAGTGTATGTCGGGGTTGTGCCATAGGAAAGCATACAAGGGGACCTTTCCCTCCAAGTATACCACAAAGAAATTTGAAATGCTTACCGTGATACATTCGATCTATATACGGCATCTTTGCACGTGAAATCCTTGGGAGGATGTTCTTATTATTTGTAGTGCGATGACTTCTCTGTAAAACATGGATATACTTCTTGAAAGAGGATGAAGAACTTTCATGTGGTTTCGTACCTTGAAAGCCTTGGTGGAAAATACGACAAGGAAGAAGACCAAGATATTGAGAAGGCAGATAATGACACTAAATATGAAACAGAGCGAGTTCAAGAACTTTTGCAGAAAGTGGCATCAAGAGGGGAGACCACAATGCATGTGGGCTATAGTGAAACAGCTAGAGTCTATGTGCTTGGTCAAAGTGGAAGTGCCCACGATGTTACACCTTTGACGAAGATGCTTCCCTAAGGAAAGTAATCAATCTTCGAGATGCGAGGAAGATCAAAACAAGGCACAATCAAGAAAAGAGCAGTAGAGACGATGCTCGATGTTGAAGGACCCGATGGACGATTAATCCACCTCCTTCGATGGGGAAGAGACCATCATGGCTCGGGGACACTCGAGGATGCGAGAGGACATATATTTGAGGAGGCCATTCGGAAATTAACAAAAAAACTGGGAATAGATACCAAGGGTATCTAGCGGCCATGGCCACCCTATACGTACAAATACGAGCACCCAATCTTTTGAGGCAGTAAGCATCGAGAGTCTTGGAAGGATCATGAGACGAAGAGTATGAGTCCATAATGAAGAATGATGCAGGATGTGGTTCCAAGAGAAAGGAGGAAAACGCGGTGTCACCTCGACATGGCTCTGCAGATCAAGCATGGATCTAATGGAAGTGTTGAAAAAGTTAGAGCAAGATTCATTGCCGTGGCTTCTCTCAAAAGGAAGGCCCAATATACCTGTCAAGTCTATCATAGCCCTTCTTTACTTTAAGGATGGATTCTTCATCAGATGGATGTGAAGACGCATTTGCATGGTGCGATAAAGAGGAATATGTGGAGCAACCTGAGGTTCAAGTCCAAGATCGAGACCCCCATGCAACGGGTTGAAGAAAGCCCTCTATGGGTTGAAACAAGCACCACGACTGAGCACGAGAGGATAGATAGCTACACGATGAAGTTTGGTTTCCTCGTAGTAATGTTGATCCAAACCTTTGCTTCAAGGTTGACGAGAAGAAAACCTCTCATCCTGGTGTTGTTTATTAGACCGACCTCTTCCTAACAAGTGTTGACGCTCTCATTCATCGAGTGCAAGAGGGAACTCGTTGTTGAGTTGAAATAAGAGGACTCGGGCCAGTCACATTACTTCCTAGGCCTGGAGGTACGGCGAGAGACACAGTGATTTTCCTTTCTCAAGGAAAATACATTGTGAAGCCTGGAAAGGTGAACATGGTGGACTATAAGTCGAGTATCGATACCGATGGAGCTCAACTTTAAGAGAAAGTTAGTGCAGCGCTTCTTCTTTAGACCGTGTTAGCAAATCCTACGGTATCATCAGCTTGTAGGGGCCACGATGTTCTTAGTGAACACGATCTAGACGTATGTTTTGCGGTAGACACTGAGTCAACATATGGGCTGAGCCTGCGTCACTTTCTTGGGTTGAATTTGAGAACTCTTGAGATATCTGCAGGGCCTGATAGACCATGGGCTAAGATACACTCTTTCGGGAGTATGACCTCCATGGATATACTAATGCAGTTGGGCTAGCGGTGTGGTGGATCACAAGAGCACATGCAGATGTTGCTTCCCACGTAGATACGCGCGGACATGAGCGGGAGTCGGTAGCCTTGAGTATAGTTGGTAAGATACATTGGCATGTGGCTTCTAGTGAAGTCACTTGGTTGCGAAAGCTATTCGGTGAGTTGTTTGAGCATGTGCTAAATGCCATAGTTGTCATTTGCTTCAATAGCCAAGGGGGATTTGTTTGTCATAGAATCCCGTGTTTCTCGATCAATCTGACATGTTGATGGCTAGTACCACTTTATACGAGGGATATGGTACAACGAGGCGTCATAAGGCTCGATCATATAGCAACTAATGAGCGGGTAGCGAATATTCTCACAATGCCCTTAGGGAAGGTCATGTTCCTGGCACTGGTGAAGTCACCGCAATTGTGGAACGACCCTATTCGAGGTCTGTTGGACGATGAGCTCTGCAGGAGCTGCAGGGGCTGGGGGATAACTTCCCAGCCGGAGCTATAAGCAGCCACGGGGCCCCAGAGCATAGAGACATTGGTGTGCTTCGGCTCTCCCTTGGATTTGTGATGATTGAGTTGGTTCACCTCTCATTATTTGTACCCATGCATCCTACCCATTGAGTTCGGGGCTCATGGGAAATTCTCTCATTTGGCCGGTGAGGTGGGAAAAGCTAGAGACTAGTAGAAAATGCGATGGATGCATGTTGATTGTTGTACTCTCTATCTAGGATGCTTCGTATTCCAGCCTTGATCTGGGATCAAGTATAGTGAGTTTCGAACCTCAGGCGACTTCGGGTCAAGTAAACCAACCGGGTTGAGGTATGAGACTCTTTATTAGTCCCTCTGAGCTTCGGACCTCTGAAATTTGAATCGTCATGAGAATGATGTTTGTGGTAGTATACGATTTATGAAATAAAGAAGCCACCAAAGCAAATTCCTACGACGGGATGTATACGATGTTAGTTGCACGGGTAGATGGTGTTTCTCCCTAGTTGAGAGTGTTAATTTTGGACAACTAGCCAAACTCCATGTTGTGTTGCTCGGATGAAGATACCAATATTTTTATTGGATTCTCTTCCCAGTGCAAGATCGATCTAAAGATCATCTTGATCCGATGAAGCCCAGAACATTTATTTTGAATTTATTCAAGATATGTGCGGAGTCGGCCTTAAGGTTTGTGCCCCAACGGTTGTGTCACACACCTTGTCATGCGGAGGTGGTCAACGTTGGAGGACATTTTCCTCATCTCATCCTCACACATTTCTCTCTCCTCATGTCCCCGGTGGATTCGATGACCTTGGAAATCCTTCTCTCCACACGTGAGAAAAATTTCAGCATTTGCACAATTTCGATTTTGATCTAGGGTTTTTGTAGCAAACTTTGACCGGCGTTGGCTTTGAGGGTCAACGCAAGGTCGAAGCTGACACGAAACTCTCCAAAATTTTGATTTTCAAATCTAGTATTTTTGTACTATTCTAAGGCTAGACGTTGACTTTGAGATTTTGTTGCATTGACCTAGCTACTGCGGTGTTTGCATTGACCATTGGTAAATGAGCGTTGACTTTGAGTTGTTGTTGGTTGTCTAGAGGGTTGTGTGACATTCTTCCAGTTTAGGTGACCATATTGAACTTTGTTGGTTGAAGCATCCGTTGATCGATATTACTTGCCACGAACACACTTATATATTTACGGCTTGTCTTACGTCGATCTACTAGTATGTTACATCAACATTTTACTTTATTGTTTATGTGATTACTATCGATATTGGAAAAGTAAAGTTGCATCAAGCATAGAACATATACATAGAGTTACAATAATAACGTGTTCAAACGGCGAAAGGCGCGGTTATATATTATGCTAAGTTTAATTATGGTTGTTAATAATATTTTCCACGGAAAGTAACAGAGGTAGACGGTCCAATAATATTTTGGGGGTTTAAAACCATATGTTATATATGGTTTGGTTATAACGATATTTAAAAACTATGTCACAAAATGCGCGAGATTTTATGTTATATCGTTTTTATGGATGTGATAAGGTCAAAAATGTGCAAGTGTGCACCAAAATCTTAAAACCTTATAATAGCTACCTAATACACTTGGTGTTAAAAACTCATTGCACCATGTAAATTTGTTCAACCTAACACCAAACCATTTCCACTGAATAACCCGAGAGGTTCGACCCTCGAACACCGCGAGCATTAAAGTTTTCCATTGCACCGGTGAGTGGGAGTTGAATTGTGAGTTGCGAGCAGGACTTTTACATACTGTAAATGCTCTTTTTAGGCCTTAAACTTAGTGTCCCTTAGCCTTTTGGAGAACTAAAAGGTGTTGGAAGAGTTGAGACGGAGGGCTTCTTTTTTACATTAACCAACGGTGTACGTAATGCCTGAGTTCATTGGTGAATTTTCATGGAAAGAACTTTTGCATGGAGCAATCCTAATAGAAAGCAGGGCGCCCACTTGAAGCGAACCAAGAGGTACAGTCGGAGGGACAAACTCAGTAATCAATGTTTGTTGTGTTTTCTGTCCCCATGTGTTGTTGTCTGTTCTTCAATTTTGTTCATAAATTTTATGAACATGTTAAAAAGCTAACATAAAAATAACTCATTTTCCCTTCCATTCATTCACATAAACATTTCCTTAGTCAATTGTGCTAGTAATCAATCTCGTCGATTACGAATCACTAGATCAAGTCTTTTATTTTAGAAACTAGTTGCACCTTAGCTAAAAGGTTGTACTACACAAAAGATGAGATCATCTAACCATTCATGGTAAATGATTTATCTTCTTCATGTGAATCGAATAAAAACAAATCAATTACCTCACACCTAAAAGCACACTACAAGTTGAATTCAAGACTCGAGTTGCAATTTTTGCAATTAAGAACGTGGATACCAAATGACTCCATCAATGTAATTCTGAGAACACCCAATACATTGTGACATTAGCTAACTATTAAAGTATTTAATGTTTAAACAATCGAGTTTTTTTTTTTAATTTATGCTCACCTAGTTGGTCCTTTATCTCTGCTGTCTTTCTTAGGTACTTTTCAAAGGTACATGTGGCTTTAGTGAAAGCACTAATCACCCAAATATATTTATAGTTTCTCCTCTCATAAATGACCATGCACTTTCTGGGCACTTTCAGGCAAATTCATCTTTGTCCTCCTAGTTTGACCTCTTCCTAACTAAGCTCTATAATGGTACCTTGTGTTGAAAAAATGCCCAACAACGTGTCTAGGGAAAAGGAGTCGAATGTTCCATTTGTTATGAATGATCTCTATTGAGTCCATACTTAGGCTACTTTGTCCTTGTATGTTGCCTTTATTTTCTCATTTTCTAATCCATAGCCTCATAAATGTAACCCATGGCCACTTTTTCCCCATCCACCAATGACGGCACACCCAACAAACTAACCAATTTTCACAACATCTACTACTTTTTAGTATGAATAATGCAACAAAAGATAGTTCGGCATGAAATTACATTGTGACATTGGCTAAAAATTAAATTATTTAACGTTTTAACTTGATTGAGTTTAAAAAACTTTGGAATTATGCTCACCTAGTTGGTCCATATCTCTTGCAATCTTTGCTAGGTATTTGTCGAGTACATCTAAGGTGGGCTAAATTTGACTTAGTTAATAGACATTAGCACTAGTAGAGGTGTGGGAAGGTGTAAAAAAAACTTTGAATGTTCTTCTTCATTTTAGGCTAAATTTCATGGAAATAACAAATGGTGTCCCTAACATTGTAGAAGGATAGAAGATGAGTCTTCAAATCCATCTTAGGCCCTTTGCTAAGGATATGGAAGTCTTTGTGTGGCAAGTTACCTCTTTCTCCTATTTCAGCATTTATCTCTTTGTTTAATCTTGGCGTCAAATTCTCAAACTAATTTTACACGTCCAATCTAATAAGTCTAATCCACATCTGATGGTGCCTCGCATTAGGCAACATGGCCTCTTATACCAACCAGTGTTTGTTTCCAACATATGAATATTACTTTATGTGTTTCTTGCAATGCAAAACATCTTCTCATCAAACGAGACCAACATGGATCCATAGCCACGCAGGTCTTTGATTCTTGGGGCCATGGTTAAATTTAAACACAAACAAATCTACAAATTCAAATATGAGAACCCTTCCTCGATAAGAAAACAGAAGCCAGAAGACTGAAATAACAATGCAAATTTCAGATCCTACAATTTTATAAGGAGAAAAAAAAAAGGGCATTTGACATACCTTGGAATGAGATTAATGGACACGAGATCACTCAACAAATCCTCCAAGCTTGAACATGAGCTATAGCCTCTTAGCCAGATTCCAAATCCACCATAAACAACCCACAAGGATTACAAACAAGTTCTAGCTCACTCTAAATCAAAACAATTTAATGTTACTCCAAAAACTCCAAATGCTCAATGAGAGAGGTGTGAAGCAAAATGGGGGTGTCCTTGGGGGGCGGGGGGTTCTATATAATTTGTTTTAACAATGTAGGGTGATATATTATATAATTTTAGGGTTTTAGGTAAAAAAAGATAAAATTTCCTCAAACTATCACTGATGTGGTGAGGAAGTAAGCCGGAAAACAGTCAAGTTGGATCGGTTTTATTTTCGTGCTTGAGTCATACATTGACTCGAATCGTTTGGTATTTAATTGGGAAACTCTGTAGAGTTTGTTTTTAAAGGTTTAGGATGGTAAGAGTATATAATTTAGGGTTTAGATAAAAAAATTTTAAAAAATAGAAATTTCTCAAACTATGAAGTGATGGCTTCAGTCAGAGTTGAATTTGGTTTGAAAATCTAGAACTAGTTGATTCATACATTGGCGACTAATTTGGAAACAAATAAGTCCTTGAACAAACCAAAGAGGCCAAGTCGATACAGTTAGGGTCAACTTGAGTCGACTCCGGCCAGACTATGTCCAAGTTGTCCAATTTTAAAAAAGTGATGGAGCCATTCCAAGCAAGCACAACTATCATTTAAGATCACGAGTCTAGATTTCTCGAGTGACTTTTGGAAATCTTTACGGAAGCTCTTGAAGTTGTTAGTTAGACTTTATTACATCTTTTTTAGCCTCAAACAAAGGTATTTAATCGTACCTCGGTTCGGTCTCTCCTACATCTATAAACAACAAAACACAAGTGGGATCAATACCTCTATGTAATGTAGCATAACTACAACTAGCAATTGCCCTTAAAGGTGCAAGGTACACTTGGGAATAGAATATTTGGAAGAATCATCTCACCATAAGCGAGCCTCTGCGAATGCATGCGCATAAGGTTTACCAAACTCTCCAATGCGAGCACCATGAGGCGTTTCCATTGCTTACAGCTTTATGCATGAGCACAAATTATTTAACTTATACCTTACCTGCTGGGTGTGTCACGTGCGGCTAGTTGTCTTTCTCACAATCACATGGTGTTGTTAGGGAAATTTGAATTTCCGCCAAGGTGCGAAAGAAAAAATTCGTTGAGGTCTTAGAGCCCAACGACTTGCTCCACAAGTTGCACAATGGATCCTCTTGTGAGATTCCACTAGTCTAGTCGACATTAATTTGATGTTACGGTCTAGTGTTCTAGAAATTAAGGGGAGGTATGGGATTACTTTCATTTCGTCAAAAATGCACATGCGATGGTGTTAAGGTTGTCATGGCCACATTTATTGGCTTTGACAATATCAAAGTCTTCGGGTGAGTTCAAAGAAGACATGGCTATTGGATATGCTCGAGAGATTTGGGGTTCTTAAGGCATTTGGAGGCCTCATGCCACTTTTGGATAATTTGCAAGAGTATAAAAGAAACATGCTAATACAATCAAAGGACAACTTCAAAAGTAAACAAAAATTTGACGAAAAGGATGGAGCCACTCTTAAACTTAGAGATATGATTAGCAAGAAGAATTTCTCTTTCGTATGACATTATTACCAAAGCACATAAAATAAGATTTAAAAATTATAATTGATTCAAAGTGAAATCTGAACTAAGCATGAAATCTTTTGAAAAAAGTTTTAAAACCCTCTTTTCAACATAAATACTATTACAAGCGATATTTTGAAGAGTCAAAGCCTTCATTATCACATTCACACTAATTGAGATGAGTGTTGAGAAACTTCCATTCTCTGTAAATCAAGCACCATGGCCTCCACTTCTGTTCCCAGTCATTCGATGGCGTCTGATGCAAAATACCATGATGAATATGTAGTAAATGTATATGTATTCCATAGTACCGGAGTAAATATTTCATAGTAATCCCAGCACATTAGCATAAACTCACGCTTTGGCTAAGTGCAACATGACAAGCCAAAACAACACTTCTTGCGGCCTAGTAAATCAAAACTTCTTGCAAGTTTTTTTTTAAATAAAAAAACACGCCTTGACGTATAATTCAACAACTTATTTTTTTCCAGCCAAATCCACCAGCGAAAGTTTGGGCTCATAACGCCATGATTTTTGCGTACGGCGGCAACAATCGCTCGCTTTCTTGAGATGAAAAAACAAAGTGCCGATGTTTGGAAAAGGAGAGTGCCACATGGTAAAAAAAATCACATGTTGGAGCGGATGAAAATGGAAAAGTCCCCGGTGATTGAGATGAAAATGGAAGAATCTGATTAGGCTGAATTTACTTGACCCAACCACAGCCCAGAGGGAACACCTTCAGGTGTAATAAGATTACCTATAAATCTATTGGTAGCCTTCCCCTTTGAGGTTTGGTTAGTTTTCATCCTCTTGCCATACAAGGAGAAAGATAAGCTTCTTCTTTTGTGCACAGCTAGGCCAATATTCATAGCAAGTTATCCTCTAGACAAATATGAAGTATAAGTCACTTTATCATTGCCATCAAGTTGCTCCATATTTTCAAGTTGGTGGTAAGTTCTACTTTTGGATAATCAATGCTTCAAAATCCACAACAACATGAGCTCAAGCCCATTAGGTATGGTCCATACACCCCCATGCAAAGTGGATCTCAAATTAGACACCCCACCTCATCTAAACATCCATGATGTGGTGGATATTAGCTATTTAAAGTTGCATGAGCCACCTCAATTGGAGGAATATATTTCAATGACATGTCCAAAGGCTACAATTCTATATTTTTAGCACATCCAATTCTTGAAGATGCACTTTGCTTTATGTTCTCTACATATCCATAGGCATTGTCAATACCACTTACTTGAGTGGGTCACAAAGGCACTTTACCCACTAGAAACTAAGTGAGATTTGTCCAATCAACATTTGAGCAACAATTTCCGTTGTCGGTAAATTAAGGATGATTTCTAATGGGGAGGAAATGATGAGATATAATATGACAAACATGTGTTAACATGTATTATATTTGTACTTGTATCTTTTGAGATGACTGATCTAAATTGACCACTTATCTTAGAATTTTGTACCCTATATAACAATACAAAATGAGTTTGTAGCATGTGAATAATTCCCTAACAATCCACACTCATACTTGCATGCTTGCTCACTTGTATTCTCATGCGTGTGTTTGCACTATTAGTATTGTTGTGGCTCATTTGCATTTGTATTTGAAATATTTTCAAAACGCAAAAAAAGCTTAGAAAATGTAAAGTTTGTATGTCGAAAGAGAAGGGTACACGATTTATATGTTGGTACATTAACATTTCGTGATGAGATGTGAAGGTAGGTCGAAGGATTGGATAACGAATAAAGCTCGGGAGGGTTTTTAACACCATGGAAAAGGCGGACCTGCAGTTCATTGAATGAACTATCACGAGGAGTAGCGTGGAGAAGATGTCAGCACGTAAGCGGCAATGAAAAACAAAGAAATCAGTTAAAAATGAAAAACCTTTAGAAGATTCCAAAGGAGGTGATGTCGGCTTATTGGTCATCCTTGAAATTAAAGTGAGAGATGGATGGACCAGGTTGCATCAAAAAGTTAAATTTGAAAAGTTGCAAAGTGGATGCATTAATGGCCGCCGCTTGATTTAGCATCGACAATTATTTAATTTATGCGTTAAGGACTTTTCAAGTTAAACAAAATAACTTGCGATGTAGTAGAGAAGCGAAACTTGCGATGTGATAAAGGAAGGAATATGATGTTGGCACAAGCGACTGTGCCTTATCACACGAATCAGCCAGGTTTTAGAGTTTAGCATTAAGTCTTAGCAAGGTAAAGTATTTTGGTTGCAATGCAGCAAAGGAGATGGCAATGTGGTGATCTGGCGGGATCGTTGGATTGGGGCACAAATCAACGGTGGAGGTTAAATCGCAAACATAAGCGGTTTCACGCCGAAGCATTATTATTGTTTACCATTTAAGCTAGTTGTTATAGTTGCTTAGGCGTGCAATATCGAATAAGTTGTTAAGTGTGATTAGCCGATTGATCAAGTCATGTGGGCCGAAAAGTAAACCCGTAGTCTGTGAGGTTGTATAAAGTTGAAATCGTGTATCGTGGAGTAATCTGCGAAGGGTTAGAGTTTTGGACCTCTAGATATTGTTAATTTGTGATGCTTGAATTTACTACCGAGAAATTAATGAAAAAAGATCAAGTTTCACACGCGGTGATGTTGATATGTCTTTCCGGTTTCGCTTTGTGCTTATTCCTCTTTGATTGAAGTGAAATGTAGCAGCTTAATCTCTTAATTACATCGTGAGTAAAGAGTTAAATCACTTTAATTTGCACTCCTTCACTTCATCTCTTCTCTTTTCACAAATCACGATGAAACTTTAAAATGTGGGTGCATTGTTTACAGCCCTTATTATTGTTCCTCTCTCTCCATGATTTCCTACGGGAAACTTAAAGTGATAGATCTTTGTTTCTCGGCATCTCATTTTGGGGATTTCTCTTATAGTTCTTTTCATTTCATTCAAGTATCAGCCTGATTTATGGCATTGTGAAGACTTTCATTATATGAGATTATTGAGGTATTAAGTAATTAAATTCCAAAGGTGTTAAACGGAAGGCCATTTGATATCGTAATTGTGAAATACATTTATAAAATGTCTTAAGTGTCGATTCCTTACCACAACCAAGGGATTGTTTCTTGAGATATAACATTTTACGCTTGCAGTTGTGAGGGGGCTGAAAAAGCAGAAGTTTTATTTTTCCACAGGTTTTTCCATTATTTCCTCTGATTTTTTTCAAAGAAATATTGGGTTGTGTTTGTTGTTTTCAAAATTTTACCGAAAGTTGTACACACGAGGTTAGATACCTCTATGAATAGTCCTTGTACCTTGCCAAACCCAAAAAAAATTGGTTTCTAAAAAGGCCCGAAACTTGGAATTCCTTGATACCTAATCCTACATTGTCTCCTCTAACATTAGTTCTCATAACCCTTTGTTTGAAGATATTTCGAACTCTCTTTCTTGGAACAAGATTCCCCATCCCTCCCATTCATTTTCGGGAACACAAGTTAGAAGAACATTCTTTTAGTCTGCAATTTGTTTACCTTCACTTAAGCGCAACCAAATATAGTTGTTGGTTCTTATTGCCATTCTTCATCAGCCCACTCCCATATCGGTTTTCCTCCACCCTCATTCACTTTCCACGGTAGGTTCATCAACCTCAACTACCCGAACGATTGAGCAAGGTGTAAATATGCCGCCAGTACTAGCCTTTTGTTGAACGGATATGCTCCACTAAATCTTGCGCAACTGATGAATTCCATGCCTCGAATACCTCCAAATTACTTCCTCGTTTCACTTGGAGAAGATGAAGTAACTACGGGAGTGCTGTTACCCTTGTTTTGCACTTTTCTTTGAGAATTTAAATGTAGAACATCTTGATGTTGTGATGAGACTATTTGTGCGATCTCTAGATCGAGAGGCTATAAAATGATTTCAAAGGTTTACCAAATGGTTCAATAAATAATGGAAAGAGTTAGAAACTCAATTCATAGAGATGGGGAGAAAAGATAGATCATGGTCACTCATTGACGAAGTCTAATGCAATTAAAAGAAGGCCTAATGAAAGCATTCTGAGTTTGTAAAGATTCAACAAATTGTACAATAGTCTACCCATAGAATGAGGCCCCACAGCCAGGAGAAAAGGAAGTTTCTTTGAGGCTTTAGCAGAGCGATTTTAACTTTACATTGAAGAGAAAAACCCCTACTCTTGAGCGGAGATACGAACGGATGCTCTAGAGATCCATGTATTTAACGAGGGAAGCAAAGAAACTTGGCTTGATCCAAGAGAAGGAAAGCAAAAGAAAAGAATCATCACAGATCTAAGAATTGAAGATCTAACAAAAAGGTGATGAAGCGTCTAATAAGCTAGCCAAGATGGAATTGGAAAATAAAAACTCCCAATGACAAGTACAACAAGAGAGGTTTAGCCCTCGATTCATAAGACATCCCTGGAAATTTTGTAGAGGAAAGAAGAGAGATCAAGACCCGAGATTCAAGCAGATTGTATATAGAAACGGCACCTGAGAGCCGACGAAGATGACGAAGGGAAGTAGAGGTCAATTATCTGCTATGTATCACAATAGAAGAGGATGAAGAGAGATTGTAGTGAAGAGAATATGTTGAAGGCTGATATCTTTTGATCAAGATGAAATGAATGAATATTGTAGACAATTCACGAGATTTCATGCCGGATGAGTTACATAAAATGTATGATTTAAGGTCTAGAAAGAGATCTAAGAGTGCATGATAATTAAAGGAGTGAACCATGAGGTTTCGTTCCTCCTCAATGGCGACTCCTATGAAAAGGATACATGAAAGCGAGTCTCGGTAAGGAAACAACACGTAAATTCACTTAATAGAACAAATGTCTGTGTTCAGATCTTCCCAGGCTCATCTGATTGGCTGTAATATTTTGGAGAAAGTTGTTCTTGTACCCAAACAAGCGACAAATTCTAGAAAAAGTGAAGAAGAACTGAAAATAACATTAAGCAAACTCATGCTTTCGGTCAGCAAAAGTTGGAGAAGATTAAATCTAGGTACCTCTTCTAGAATTAGCTAAAATACCTGACTTACAAGAAAGAAATTTTGGAATTTATTAATCACACGGAGTGGAAGGAATGTGACACGATGAACTTACCAGAAGAAGAAAAGCCGGTGGTCACCTTTGGTCCTCATGTAGAAGAAGTCGTCCTTTTGTTCCACCTTCTATATTTCTATGTTGCTTCATGATTTTACTCTACATAATTGCATGTTGGACTCGGGAGCATCCCATAATCTCATGCCTTCCAATACTGTTATGAAGGAACTTAACTATGATTACCAAACCTTAAAGGGATACGTATTCATTTGATTCCAAAGGGTGAAATGTGTTGGGTTAATTAAAGGGAAATGTATGAGTTTATTTGGCACAAATCCCAACAAAGAGTATGGTCATGGATGTAGTGGTTAGCCGCATCCTTAGGATTTGGAATGCTCTGTCAAGATCTTGGGGAGCAAAGTTAGGAGGTGTACTAAATTAGATTTCACTTATGCTATCATTCGGTTTTTAATGGGAAAGGAGATTGTACGGAAACGAGTTTGTGAAGACTACCTCGAAAAGATGCGGGGAAATTCCCCCATTTATAGTCAGAAACAAAAGATCTTTCTTGTTTCTCTTTATGAAGATACGAGAATTTCTTGGGCTCTGAAACTGACTCTCTTGATAGTTGTAAATAATGAGTTGCGAGTCAAAGAAGATTTGGAAGTGCTGAAACTGATGGTGCCTACTCGAGAACACAGTGTTAGATTCTTGGCGATATCACGGAAAGGTAACCTCATGCCTTTTCTCTTTTAAACCATAATTTGATTCAACAAAAAATATGGGCTGAATATAAAAATGAAATAATCTCAAGCCTTCAAGTTGCTAAACAAATGGGAATTCAATGTATTTCAATTTTTTGGTGACTACACAAGATTGATAATCGAGAGCGATTAAATCATTGTTAAACCAAGCATCGAGATTGAGATCGTATAGGAATGAAGTTTGGGATCTAATAGAAAACTATTTTGAAGCCTTCAATATTGATGTATTAGAGGGGAGGAGAATAGATTGGGCGATTCCTTAGTGGTTGCGGCCAAATACCTTCCAAGCCTCTAATAAATCCAAGGTTAAGGTATGAGTGAAATTAGACATAGACTTTCTATCCCTAACAATGTGAAACATTGGCAGTGTTTGATGATGAACAAATAAATCGAGTTCCTGACCATGATTGGAAACTTTGAATATGTTGAGATAGACCAGAGGAATAACAAATAGAGAAACGAGAAATAAGAAACCTTAAGCGGTCAATGGTAACATAAGATTATCGATTGAAAGATAATGTGCTACCCAAGGTTGGTTCCCCTTGAAAGATTATTCGATGCTAATAATGTTATTGTTGATTCAAATCAAACACATCAAGAAGAAGAGATGGAAGATTGTAATTTGGGAACTTAGCGAGGTGCTTAAAAATAGTGAAATTGTTCAAGGTGTTCCAAAAACCTGAAAAGATACATTGATCTTTTTAAGAAGCGCAATGGCTGTGAAATATGGATGTGTTTGCCTGGTCATATGAAGACACGAAAACATATGACAAAAGCATAATTCGGCATAAGATTCCATTGAAGGAAGGACTCCAAACCCGGACAAATGAAACTCTCGGATAGATCAATCTATTGTTATTGCTCCAATCAAAAAGAAGTAGAAGAAACTATTGCGAGGCAAAATTATAGTCCCTCTCGGATATTGAGTAGGATTCTAATATGGTCACGTAAGAAAGAAGAATGGAGGAGAAATAAGGCGTAGTAGACTTCGGGGCAGGCGAGCATCTCAAAGATAATTATCCTTTTCTTAGAAAATGGATTATGTCTTACGAGAAGGTGACAAGAGCTCACGGAGCCGTCATGGTTGACGAGATTTTAAGATATGGTGGAGTAGCGAGTGAAAAAGAAGATCAAAGAAGATTGCTTTCAACACACGCTGCAGGACACCTTCATGTACGCAAGGATGGCATTTGGCCTTATGAACACGGGTGCAAAAGGTTTCGAGGCCATGGACATAGCCTTCGTTGGTGACGGGGTTGTAGTTATATATGCAGATCTTTATGCTTGTTTTCTCGAGTCGGATGATGGTACTTGGAGCATTTGCAAAAAGCTTTCAAAAGTGCGGAAAGTTTGATGCCTACGTCATTAGAAGAAGGTAAATTATTGGGTCACATAGTTTCTAAACAAAGGAATAAATATTGACCCAGTAGGGTGAAGCCATTCAAACCTATTCCTTTACCCAAAAGCAAGAAAAATATCGAGAGATTCCTAGGAAAAATAAACACTACGAGGAGATTTGTGCCCAATTATGCTAAGATTGTGAGAAGTATAACGGATATGTTGAAGAAAAATGTAGAAGTGAAATGGGACAGAGGAGCAAGAGAAAGCATTTGCTAGAACAAAGGCGTACTTCTTGAAGCTCGATTCACGATTAGTCCGGACTATCGAAAGGCCTTTTCAAATATTCTCATTTCATCTATACTATTGTCGTTGTGTTGACTGAGAAAAATGAAGATAGTAAGAGAAGCCAGTTGCATTTTTCGAGTAAAGTTCTCGAGAGATCTTTGAGCTCTCAAATACAATATTCACGGGAGAAACAAGTATATGCTTTGAGTCAAGCAAGAAAGCATGGAGACTTGTAGCCATTCTGATCCCAAGGAAATAACTACTTATGTTCCTAATACGCTATGAAGACGTGTTGGTCAAAGCGATGTTGAAGGGAAAAAGGGAAATTAGGATAGCAAAATCCAAGAGTATGATTTGGACATCAAACCCACGAGTTGGTCAAGGGATAGGGGTTGGCAAAGTTGTTGACATAATTTTCAGAGCAGGAATCCAATCTGTTGGCACTAGTGGATGGAGTTGTTGTTAATGAAGAAGGTCAAAACAAGTCCATGGGAGTATTAATACAAATTTTTGTGCTCTCATTGGTATAAAGATATTGTGCATTACGTGTTTCTTTTCTGTCCAACTTCACTAAAAAGAACAAAAATCTGAGCTCTCAAGCTCAGGTGCTCATATGTTATCATAGAAACAGAAAGTTATCTTTGGAAAGATCACAGTGGTATTTTTGTTGTTATGTTTGGCCAGAAGGAGAATCTATTCTAGTCACGAACAACATCAGCAGAAGTCTGTGTGGAGGACATTATGAGCACGGAAGGTCACTACTTATAAAATTCTCGAGTCGAGCTTCTATTGGCCAACCATGTTTGCGAATGTTTATAAATTTGGTGGGGAAGTTGTCAAAATTAATCGAGTTGTTTTCTTTGAAAGAGAAAAACTTGCTCCGTTACCTCTCATCCCACTTGTTTGTTGAAAAGCTTGCTCGTTACCTCTCATCCCAATATTTATTGAAGAACTAGCCCCTACAAGAGCAATGGGGATTGGATTTTATTGGAGAAATCAATCCACCATCATGTGGACAATTCAAGTGGATTCGGCATACTTGATTACTTTACAAAATGGGTTAGGCAATACCCACTAAGAAGGTGAATGACCAAGTGGTGATGGCGTTTACGGAAAACATTTTCGACGAGATTCGGATGTCGAGTCAAAATTGTGACGATAAATGCTCGGGTATTCAACTCACATACGTTTCCTTAATTTACGTTTGTCAAACAAATGATGTAACTTTATCACATTCCATGACATAGCATCCCAGGGAGCAGTTGGCGAGTCCTCAAATAAGACATTGGTTAGAATCTTGAAAGACAATCAACGGGAGAAATCGAAGGATTAGGATATAGAGTTGAAGTTCGCCCTTTGGGCGGTTCAAGTCACCCCGGAGATCCTAGGAAGTCTCCCTGGTAGTTTATGGGACTCAAGCACTATTTCCTACTCGGCGGGCCCGAACGGTGATTTCTTTCCTTCAAGCTCGGGGATAACCTAATGCTATGGTAAGAAGATTGAGCAAGATAATTGAATCAAGTGAAAAACGGAACTGAAGTCGGGGGATAACTTGATTACTTTTCGGAAAAGATAGAGTCTACATTTGACGGAAAAGCAAAGAAGTTCTCTTTCAAAGCGAGAATTTGGTACTAAGATGAGACACCATACGAGAAGAAAAGGGGAAGCATGGCAAATTGACCCTCTCTAGTATGGTCCATACGAAATCTCGAGGCAAGGTCAAATAACACATTCGATACAGAAGATCTAGATGAAAATTCGATACGAGTACATGTGAGCGGGGGAGTATCTAAAGCATTATTTCCAACATTAAAAGTCAACATTCCACAATTGTAAATAGGATTACTCATTGTTCATATGTCACCAAGAAATATTTGACTCCATGCCCAATGGAATGGAAGGCACTAATGCGGTTCTTAGTGCTTCCATGGAAAAAAACACTATCCCCGGGTGGAGCCGGATGTTGTGGCTCATTGTATTCTACCTTTGAAATATTTTTCAAAACACCAAAAAAAATATATGTTAGAAAATGTAAAAGTTTGTATGTCGAAGAAGAATTTTGATTTATATGTTGGTACATTAACATTTCGTGATGAGATGTGAAGGTGATCGAAGGATTGGATAACCCTGATAAAGCTCGAGGGTTTTACTGCCGTGGAGAAAGATGGAGTTACTAGGTTCATTGAATGAACTAGCATCGCGAGAGGCATGGAGAAGATGGAGTTGTAAGCGGCGACAAGCGAAGAAACGAAGGAAATCGGTTAACGCGAGATAACCTTTAGAAGATTCTAGGAGGCGATACGACGGCGAGGATTAAATCGCGAGAATTAAAATGAGAGATGGACGGACGGAGTCGCATCAAAAGTTAAGTGAAAAGTTGCGAAGTGGACACGTGTAATAAATAGCGCGATTTTGCATCGGCAATTATTTAGTTTATGCATTAAGGACTTCGCAAGTTAAACAAAATAACTTGCGGTGATACATTAGAAAGCAAAACTTGCGTGCGATAAAGGGGAGGCCACGTGTTGACACAACAATTCAACGCATATCACATCGGTAGGTTTAGAGTTTAGCATTAAGTGTTCGCAAGGTAAAGTATTTTGGTTGCGTCGACAAACGGGGAGATGGCGGTGTGAGGCAGTACAACGGCAACGCTTGTTGGATTGGATGCGGATCAACGGTGGAAGTTAAATCGCAAATAGAGTGGTTTCGCACATCAACATTATTATTGTTTACCATTTAAGCTATTTTATTTATAGTTTCGAACGTGCGATATCGAATAAGTTGCGAAGTGCAATTTAGCCACGATTGGTCGAGTCGTGTGTGGGCAAGTAAAACGCAGTGCAGTGTGATTTGTATAAAGGATTCTGTTGTGTATGCGATATGGTAATGCGAAGGGGCAACCAATGAATAAAGAGGCATAGGCAAAGTCGAGCGAGAAGAATGTATAATGGAACTCGGGAAGCACGACGGTTGGGTCAAGTCGGGCATCGAGGCGTCGTTCTGAACTATCTGTTGTTGCATCATAACCAAAAGGACACCTTGGCACTTTGTGAGGATCGCATCGGCAACATCTGGTCGACAAAACGAACAATATTTCAGGTTTTATTTGTTTTCTCGGTATGATTGCATAAGTAGTCTTAACGGTTTAGGTGAGTCGGAAAGAGTTTCAAAAAAGTTAAATGGATTATGAATACTTTGATGTATTTAAGCGGATAGAAATAAGGAAAAGGGTTAGAGTTTTGGACCTTTGGATATTTGCTAATTTGATACTTGAATTTTTAAATTAATGAAAAAGATCAAGTTTCCTACACCTATTGATGTTGATATGTCTTTCCGAGTTTCTCTCTATAGTATTCCTCTTTGAATGAAGTGAAGTAATGTAGCGGTTGGTCTCTTAATTACATCTATGAGTAAAGTTAAATCACCCCAATTTGTGCTCCCTTCACTCGATATTACTCTTTTCACAAACTCTGATGAAACTTTAAAGTAATGAGTGCACGTGTTTACAACATATTATTTCGAGAGTTTCCTCTCTCTCCATGATTTCCTACGAAACTTAAAAGTTATAGATTATGTTTCTCAACATATCATTTTGAGTTTCTCTTACGGTTCTTTTCATTTCATTCAAGTATCGACGGTTTATGGCATTGTGAAGCCTTTCATTATATCAGTTATTGAGGGTATTAAGTAATTAAATTCCAAAGGTGTTAAGCAGAGGCCATTTGATATCGTAATTGTGACATACATTTATAAAATGTCTTAAGCAACGATTCCTTACCACAACCAAGGGATTGTTTCTTGAGATACAACAAGTACTATACTCGTATCTCTTTCATAAAGGAGATAATGAAAGGTAAGAACAACATCCTAATCATGGGAAATGCCATTATAGTAGCAGACTTACTTGATTATTATGGACATCACATCTATAACAACCACAAGAAATGGCACCAAAAGGGATGGTGACATTAGTACTAGAGCAAGGGAAGCCTAGTACTAGATTAAAGAAGGATGCAATCACGTGCTCTAGGGGACTTGCATCGAAGTGAGTTCAAACATGAGGTTAACAAAGCAAGTTTCCAATTGACAATTTTGTTGTACAAGCACTTTGTACACCACCTTTGTTAAACACATGTACTAGGAGAAGGAGAATATTGAATTCGGGCAAATTCCCAACATTAAAAGTCTTTTAAGCTTCTAAATTAAAAAAAGTCTTGTCTCAAAATTAATTATGCATGTGAGAGTGCTCACAACACACACAATCAACATACACAATTAGCGAAACACTAATGCGGAAGGCGGGACTAAACACAACACACATACACCCAACACACCACAATTAGAGGGAGACGAAGAGTTTTAATGTGAAATGAAAAATTTTGATACACGAATTGAGATGTAGATTGGAAAAAGCACTGTTTCACAATCACTACGCATGTGAGATTATTCACAACACATACTCAATGCACAGACATACACAATTAAGTGAGATTATACCACAACACGCAATTAAAAAAGTATCAATGCAGTGAGATTATACACAACACGCAATTAAAGTATCAATGCAAAATCAAATCCTAATAATAGCTTACAGTTGACATAAACATTGCATAACAGCTTTTGTAACCCAATCCAATTTTTAGATTAATATAAATAAAATATAATTTTTAGTATGAGTAATGCATTATTAACTTCATATTTCAAGTGTTATGCATGTGAAGATTATTGCAGTAAACATAAATACAAAGATGGAAAAAAATTCCAAGTATAACTTTACAATTATATTATAAGGTAAGTTACAGAGTGGAGTAATCTATTCTATAACATAACCCAAAACTTGCCACTTGCTATTAAAACATAAAGCAGAATCACCAGCAACAACACAAAGAGAGAATCAAGAGAATCATGTGGCTGAAGCTTGAACCTAATCAGTTAGTAAACAATACCCGCTTTCACAAACCAGGCAACCTCCTTGGCCATATGAATTTTATTAAATTATTATTTAAATTGATGCACATGAAACGGTACCAAATAATGTAAATTTTGCTTAATAATGGTAGAACAATTCCATCAAAATGTGTGAAAATTTATAAGACAGACAAACAGACTCTTGCTCCTTTTCCAACATAATTCAAGCAAACATTCAAATTCTGCATACTAAATGCGACATCACACGGCCATGAACATCAAGATGTAGTGAATTCAAGGAGTACTTACGGGAAGAGGAGGAGTCGGTGGCTTTAAATTTCCCTTGCCGCCTCTAAAATCGATAGGATTGAGTGCCGCAGCGCAGACTTTAATGAAGACGATCTTCTTTAACCTCTGGTACCAGGACCCCATCGTCCAACTGCAAAACTACGATCCTTGGCAGCCCCATATTCCTTATAAATCCATGCCTTCTGCACAGAGGGCACCACGAATTTTCAGTTTTCTGGTCCACCCCGCTGCTGCCAGATCCGCCATTGAATAGACTTGGAATCCCCTGCTTTCTGTCGTTCTATTACTGCTCTTATGTCTAAGCTTGTATAAAGATTGGCCACATTGCTTCAATCCGAAGCCAATTTTGCCGATTTTGTGGGAATTAATATCAGATGCACCACCGATAGAAACAGGAAGGAGTTTCTACAAATGCGTGCAGTGACAGCAGTGGCAGCAACTGTATCCATGGTACTCGCCCACTCGTTTCAGGCAGAAGAGGGAGTAAATGATGACAGTTTATAATTTAATTTGGGTTGTAACGTGGCAGTCTCTCATTCGATATTATAGATGGGTTTATCCGTAGCCTTATCTTGTCACTCACCACCCATCGATTTAAATGGCACACTTCACGAATATTGAAGTTGTTATTATTATTATTAATTTATAGATAGGATGTTCGTGTTAATTAGAAGTTTTGACCAATATATTGATGTGTTTATGCTATGTGGGTAAGCTGATTTTCCTTGAGGCTAATGTGTGGATTTGTGCCAATCTCATTAGATGAGAAGGGTGCTATAAAAAAAAATTAAATAAAAGTGCAAATAGCATGGATGATGTGTGGAGGAAGGAGTGACAAAGGTTAGATTGTTGTTTAGTGGAAGTTTATTCAAAGCCAAAGTTTTGTTTCAAAGTGAATGCAAAATTGATATCAACACTAACATTCGAGTAAGGTTTCTAGAGAGGAAGGGTGATGTTATTGATATTTTATACTATTGCAAGTGACTCAATTAATTATGGCTTAATAGCTTTCATATAGATAACTTATTTTAAACAATGTCAAATCAATCATCACATCATTAAACTTTTGTAATATCCATTGTTGTTGAACGTTGGAGGATGTGCTCACAAGGTTATATAGGTTATGTTGATTAGCTTTTCCTTTAATGAAAACTTAACATGACAAATAGACACAATTCATTTTTATAAATGGATGTGTGAAAATATTTGTTTTGACAACAAAGTCAGTTAAAGACTTAACCAATATAAGAAATAGTTCCATCGCCAACCAGTTTATGGGGAGTTTTGAATTATAGTTTTTCTTTTTGAGTTTGCTTGTGTGATTTTCTTTTTAACTATAATTTGAATTGTTTTTGTATATATTTATTTGTTTTAAATTATGTTAATTTAGATATTTACTTTAATCACTGTTTATTATGTTTTTTTAATGTGGGAGGAATGTAAATATTTTTATAAAGTTTCTAGATGTTGCAAAATTTAACTTTTAGTTTTATTTTCTTTATTTTATTAATAAAATCTCGCATTCTGAAAATAATTCACAAAATGCATGGAATATTAGAAACTTGGTTATCTATTAAAAATAGGAACTCGTGACATCAAATGCATTGTAAATTTGGCTTTAATGATTAAATCAATTAGTTTTCAACTAAACTTCATTAATTTGATCAAGAAAACATATAATCACATTATCAATTCAAGGAATCCTTTGATTCAATTCTTTTAAACATGATAATAGAAATATAAATTTGAGCCATTGATTCAATTCTTGAGCAAGAGATAATAGAAATGTAGAATTTGGATATAAATAACTTAACTTGGATTTAAAAAGCTCCTAAAAATTAGTCATTATGAGCAACCCTTATTCTTTCTTTGTAGGACTTTTTTTTTTCAATCCTAAATTGTTGCAGAGGTATATACAACGACTGACAAGCCATATATACACGAGTAACTCATGACCGCAGGGCCCAGGCGTCAGGAGACCATAGTTAGTACAAAGCCTAGATCGAGATCCCAAACTCCAGCGAGACGTCCCCATCCCTCACAGCTTGAGTAAAGCGGGCGGCAAAGACAACCCTACCCCGTAGGTTTGAACTTTGTGATCTCACAAGAGAAATCACAAGTTCTTAACCATTGAGCCTCGGAGTTGCCTCTTCTTGCTGGACTTAACTCATGTTCCCAAAGAAGACATAATGACATATCATAGTTCCCAAAATTTATATTTGAGGATGCCAATAAATTTGACCTTCAAATCTCAATTAGTCAATTTATTACAAATGTCAACCCCCTAACCTAAAATATGATTCTCTTAAAGAAAGAAATACATCACTCCAGTAAATCCTTTATTTCTATTAAATAATAAGTATCAAAGAATATCCAGAACATGTTGATAACACATTCAAAGCATTGAAAAGAACATGAGAGAACTAAACAAACCATGGTCATCCATATTAGATATTGACGATGTTATCATGCTTATTAAAAATATGCATGCAATACTTCTTCATGTAGATAGTGAATTAATTCCTAAAACCATGGGTCCTCATATCGAGAATTGATGATGTTCCATGCTCATTAAGGAAGATAAATGTCACGCCCTTCATAATAATGCAATTCATTAAACAAATCATGGTCCCTTATATTATGAATTGATGGCCATTGCCATACTCATTAAAGGAGGATACATGTCTTCACTTCATGATAATATGTTTTCTAATCGATTCAACAAGAAAAACATCATTAAGACAGCAACATTTTAATGCACCTAAACACGTATACAATCAAGTTTCAATTTTGGTAGAAAAGATGTATTTCTTTGAAATATACAATCTTATGTAAACTAGGGTTCCAAATTTTTAAACTAGAAAATCAACCTCAATCTTTAAAATCTTTCCACGAAATTTACACTCTATCTTTATACTTAACTCCTACTGTGTATAGCGAGAAAATGTAACTTATATATATATATATATATATATATATATATATATATATATATATATTATGTAGTACTATAGTTAATTTTAATCCCTACTAGGGACTATATGAACTAGGTTTCCAATTATTTTGTTTTAAGAAAACTTTTGATTTTTTTTTTTAACAAATGAAAAATCATAAAAAAGGGAAACAACGAGTTTAAAAAGCTCTGAGTTTTTTAAAAAGAGAAGCTTTGTTCATGGTAAGTACATTTGAATCAAAGTGATTAAGCTACCAAAAATATTTTGTAGTAGAGGATAACGAAGAACATTGATAGCTCTCATACAAATTTTAACTAGTCACCTCTAGAAAATTTGTGAAATTCAGGTTAAGCTACCAAATAGAATATGTACTTATGAGGAATTTATAGTATTAAATGTGGTTGTTGTTAGTTAGGTATTTGGTTGATATCTGATATGCGCTCTTACTCCTACTATGTAATGACTCAATGGGGCATAGCATCATCTAATAAATTAATGAATCCACTCTTTCTCATTCTATTGTGTATTCATGTCCACATACATGTGTGCAAAAAAATACATTTTAGAAATACAAGTGTGGATTTGGTAGATGCATTTCTAGAAAGGATGGATACTCATTTAAGTTGAGTGCGGTGATTCTTGTGATATTTTAATATTTTCACACCCAAAAGAACTTCATTTCTTTAACTAGTGATGGAAGATGTTGACATTGGACTCATGTTGTACTAAATCTTGCGGCTAGAGTATATAATGTGCAGTTACCCCATTGTATGGACATGGTCCTTGCATTACATCATGATAAGTTGAGGCGGTATCCATTGGGGTTGGTATGTGTCTTGGAATTCTGAGATGGTGGTCGAGTGCATACTTGGAGGATTGTGATGAATGGTGGGCTTATAGGAATGGGGAGTTCCGGAAGAGGAAGCTTTGACACCACTTGGCCATGAGGAAAGCCCTGAGGATGTTGTGGTTTTTAATCTAGGTTTGTACCTTGGTTTTACGCAAGCACGATCTCGGTATTAGGTTATTGGTTTGTATTTTATTGGCTTATATTTTTTAACGTTTGTATACTTTCTATTATATACACGAAGGAAGTGTAAATACTAAGATGTTTTTTATTACCATTATCTTTGTGGGGTAGTAGACATGAAATATGTTTGCTTCAGCTGTGTTTCTATTTACTATGGGTTTAGATAACAGAATATTCATTACGTTGCGGGTCTCGGAAATTTGCCACGAAAGTAATATGTGTATCGTATCCTTGATAGTAGTTGTTAGAAGAAAACCATAGGTCGAATGGGACCAAGGAAGAAACGATGGAAATCTAACGATTGAATCAAAAGATAAAAGGGCATCCTTGAATATTCAACTACATTTCCATTTGGTTACATTTCTATTAAGACTTCTATATGTGGATTCTCATTTTTGTAAACCACCCTTATCAACTTATGGCTAATGTAAAACTTTTGTAAATGATATTCATTTGTATATTGTACCGATGAATTTTGAATTGATCTACTCTTATTATGAAGAAATGGTAACAATCTTCCTTGCAAGCATTTGTAGGCAACATGCGAGGTCCTTTTTATACGATTTGTGAGATACTTAGAAAACCGGTTACGCTTCTGATCTCTAAAGGAGTCTGAGGATCATTTTATACGCCTTTTGCACATGCTTGATTGAATTTTGAAGGCATTTACGATTTTGACATTAGCTACATGTAGAATGTCAAATATACTTCTGATCTCTAAAGGGTGCGAGGATCGTTTTATCTTTGCCTTTCGCACATTCTTGGTTGAATTTTAAAGGCATTTCGATTTTGACATTAGCTACATGTAGAGCACATTGCCTTGTTTAACCTAATAACTCACTATCCCGATTTCCAAAAGGAGATCTTGTTAAATTTTCAATGATAAATTGCGATTAGGTGAACCATGCGTCACATGCTCGAGAATTTAAGAGAATAGTGTAGCTTAAAATGCGAGATGGAGCCATTTAGATCTGGTATAACAGCGTTTAAATGTGCTTAGAATCTTGACAAAGAATCATTTGTCATGTCCTATGCCTCTTGGAGATTGTTTGTTGGTTTGTATACAATATAGAGTAAGTTTCTTTTGAATGGATTGGTTGACATCCTTTTAGAGATTCAAGGCTACTGTTTGATTCATATTTATTCTACATGCGATCTAATGAAATATATGGCTTCGATTTGTGGCATACGGTACATGCCAAAGGGAGATACTTTATGCTGATGAAGGCAGGGGCGGATATAACAAATCAAATTGGACAAAAGATAACAAAGGCAAGCCATCCTGGAGATAGTCAAAGGGACTATGTATATGTATGCAATCAAGCTGTATTGAGAACCATGAATTAATAGCACGAGGAAAAACCCACAAAAATATTGCGAGCGGAGCCAAAAAGAGAATCATATAATTGATGATATCAAATCAATTTCTCAACTCATGAAGTGACACTAATTGTAGGAACTTTTAGGTTTTCCTTTTGTGAATCTATCATCACATAGGTAGATATTATCTATTGAATAACCCGAAAGAATCAAGTTAAATATTTCATGAGTGAGTGGGTAAGAACGCAACATAGATGTCAATGTATAACCTGTTCATGAGTAGATCGTTGAATCCCGATGTGATTAAGCGGCCAAAGAGAAGCCAACCTATAGTAGAGGATAACGAAGAGCGTTGATAAGTTTGTCATACAAATTTTAACTAGTCACAACCTTGAAAATTTATTGAAATTTAGTATACATGGAAATAGAAGACACGGTTATGAGACATTTAATATAGTATTAAATGTGGTTGATGTTAGTTTCATATTTGGGAGATATCTGATATGCTCCTCTTCTCCTACTATGTAATGACTCAATGAGATATTGCATCATCTAATGAATTAATGAATCCACTCTTTCTCATTCTCTTGTGTATTCATGTCCACGTACATGAGTGCGGAAAAATACATTTTGAAATGTGTGGATTTGTGTAGATTGTTTCTAGAGAAAGGATGGATACTCATTTATATTAGTGCGATGATTCTTATAATATTTTAATATTTTCACTTCCACGAGAAGACTTCATTGCTTTAACTAGTGATGAGTGTTACATTAGTGGACTCATGATGTAAAAATCACAACGATGGAGTATATAATGTGCATTACCCCATTGTATGGACATTTCCTTGCATTCCACATGGTGATAAGTTGAGGCAAGTATCCATTGGGGCTAGTACGTGTGTTGGAATTACGGATGGTGGTCGAGTGCATACTTGGAGGACTATGATGGAATGGTGGGCTTATAGGAATGGGAGTTCCTGAAGGAAGCTTTGACACCATTTGGCCATGAGGAAATACCTGAGGATATTGTGATTTTTAATCTAGGTTTGTACCTTGGTTTCTTGATCGAGGTGATCATGTCCTAAGTGAAGAAAATGCTCAAAATTGGAGCGCTCGGGAGTGGTTGGAAACCGAATGAATGGATAGGCCTCATACGATACGATCTGATTAGCGAATGACATTGGAAATCCAAAGCTGTATGTGAAATTTATTCAAGTTTGAAATTCTGAATTTCATTCAAAAGACCGGTTTGACCGGGAGTTGACTTTGATTAAAAATATTTAAAAAAAGAATATTCCATAGAATATTCCTTGACTTAATCCAAACTCGACACTTGTCATGTGCGGATTGGAGGATTTGTTTGATTTTTTGTTTTGGGCCAATCGGCATCCGCCACGTGGCGGGCTCGGAGGCCGCCACGTGGCCCACGTATATATAAATTGTAGTGGTAAATATTGTGAGTTGGCGGGATTCGACCCCAAGTCGGGTGGCGCTGACCCACGGAAGAGCCCGGCCGGCCGCCGCAACGCTGTGGTTCTTAACATACTATGGCCACATTGCGTATTTGAATTTTATCGAAGGTTTGAATGGGGTAGAAGAGGGCCGGCCCCTTTCATAGAACCTCGGGCTCGGGAAACCTGCAGCCCTTTAAACACGATTGGTTACGTTGGACGTCTCGGTTAAACGTGGATGTGTTCACACGTTTTCCGTGTGAGGTTAGTGAAGTTTAATGCCATGGTTTTCAGCGCGACTCAAACGTTCGTAGAGCGGGGGTTTAGTTGGTCCATGTGACCACACTACACCTAACCATAAATGTTAACCCTAACGATTCGCTGATTGGGCGGTACGCACCGACGGTGCGGTGTAGCGGAGCTAGCTGCGATTACTCCAAAGTTAGTGGAGTTTCTTTAGGCCAAATTGGACAAAACTTATTTTGGTCCTGCTTTCTAGTGAACCTTTTGGGAGCAATTTTTTTAATTTTTCGAGATTATTCTTAGCACTGATACCGGAGCCATTGGAACGGGTTACATAGCCATCGAGAGGTGTCTTTCAGCCATTTTTGCTTCGAGCTTGGGAGCCATCGGAGACCTTGAGGGAAATGGATCTGCATTTGGACCACTTCAATGTTTTAGGTGAAATCGAGTCATTCTTAGCTTCTTTAATGTTTTGAATTCATTTTCATTTTGGTTTGGTCTGTTGAGCCTTTTCTCTTGTATTACAATTTGAGCATCATAATATATCAGGACATTCCCATTAGGAGCCTTGGACTCGGCGGATGTAGCCAGGAGGGGTGAAATGCCTCATCATGTTGTTGTGTGTTTTATGGTGAAGTTGATATAGCTGTGTTATTTAGATTAAAGTTTTTAAACGGTAAATTAAAACAACACTCCCTCACACCAAAGTTCATAAACGGTTATCAAAACTAACTGTTTCACTTACAAGACTATCCAAACACTTTGCACACTTAATTTAATGGAAATGAATACTTTGAACAACAACAAAAAAATACTCATTTTCAAATCGGTTGTTATCGAGCTGGGATTAGAGCCTTAGAAGCTAGATTTTTATAACATTTGTTTGTGCAAATATTAAGTTATTTGTTGCAAGTTTTGATGCTTACTAGGTTAAAACTCAAGAGAATTGAAGGAAACTTGTTTAGTGCACAAAATAATCCACAACCAAGAAGAGTGCGAACCACCTCCAAGAGCCACAGAAGTAGCTTCAAGCATGTCTTCAAGGAGAAGCTCCACGAAGAGATGGATCCCAAGGAAGAAACAGTATTAGAAAAGCTTTCTTGGATATGAAATTTGAAATGGTAAGGATCCTCTATCGAGAAAAGTGATAGGATTCTTTGGAGAAAGTCTAAAACCGAAGAAGGAAGAGGGTTCCTCGGGAGGAAGAAAGTATGTCCCGGTCCCAGAAAGGAAATGGAAGTAGTAATCCTACATCTCCATCTTAATCCTCTTCCTCGACATCGTCTTCCTTGACTTCGATAAAATCAATCTCATAAGTCGAAAACCATTGGTAAAAATCCTTTTTAAAGCTTGATGTCAAATTTGAATTGCCCATGTTTAACGGTGAAGTGTCTGAGAGAAACTAGACGATTGGATCAGTTAATTAAAAGTTTGTTAAGGATTCAAAACCTTCATGATGGCGACGCAAGATACAACTAGCCTTGCTAAGAATGGATCAGACGGCATTGGTATGGTGAGCCAAGACCAAGGATGAAATCGAAACATGGTAAGATTACTTTATCATGGGTAAAGATTTATTACAACAATCAGAAGCAATTATCCTTTAGCTCATCTACAAAAGGCTACAATGAATTGTAAGGCTTTAAGAATGACTTAAAGACAAATGTACAAGACTATACCAGAATTTAGGAGAAGAGCACTCTTATTAGAAATTAGTACCCCACAAAGTCAAAGATACTTTGCTGAAATATATAGAGTGGTTTATAGTTACCTTAAACATACTATCATATGTTTAATCCTACTAATTTTAGGCAGGATTTGTGTACAAACTACGCATTTAAGTAAGAGGAAAAAAACTTTGATGAGGAATAAACAAGCCTTTCAAAGGGAAGAAAAGATAAAAAACGCTAGGGAAAAGGCAAAAAGAATGCATCTATCAAACAAGAGAATTTGAAAAATTCATTTGTAAACATTTTTTTTCAAGAGAACCGTGAAAGAGAAAAAGCGGCCAAATTACATCACGAGAAAAAGAAATCGGTTCCCAACAAAAGCAAAGGAAAGAAGAAAATTGTAGCTACTTCTGACTACCTCAAGATTTGGGGCAGTAGGATTCGGATGAAACCAAATTGCGGCCATGGGTTCCAAAGAAAAGTATGAAGAAATTGAAACTAAAGCAACACTAGTACTTCAAGTTGTCATGTACAAACTCCTAATGAGGAAGAAAATTGAATTGTTCCATGTGAGGTAGTCTCAAAACATACTAAAATTGACACATTGTTTGATAGTGGGTCACGAAGCAAGTCTCATATCGAGAAGACTTGGTCAAACAACTAAAACTTGAGATCATTCCACATCAAAAGCCTTATCACTTGGGTGGATACAGAGATAAACACCTAAGTCTCGAAAGTGCATATTGCGGTCGCCATAAGCACACTTTATTGACCTGCAATTGAACTTGATGTGGTGTCGCTTGATAAATTAGGAATTGTTTTGGGAAGTACTTACTTATTTGACGGGAAAGCGATATTCCATCGCCATGAAAAATAAATATCATCTCTTTAAAGATGGAAAGGAGTTCATTGTGAAAGCACATCACGAAGACAAATATAGCGATGGTAAATGCGGGACGGAGTAAAGGCTAGTAAATTCTAGTAAGAGTTTTGTACTTCTTATGGTTAAGCCCAAGGTTGATATGAATCATGAGTCATTTGAAAATTGTGATTCCAAGCTTAAATCAGATTTATATATGATGTATTTGATGCACATCATGAGATGTTTCGGAGGCAAACAGTTTACACTCCTAAAAGGAGATTCAACATGAAATCCATTTACATCAAGATTGTCCTCTTCTTTAACATCGGCATGTCACCAGCTTGTCTATCATGGAAAATGTTGAAATCAAGAGGAAAATTAAAGACTTTTTGGACAAAGGATTCATAAGACCAAACACTTTTCCATGTGGGTCATCGGTGTGTTGATTCCAAGAAAGATGGAACTTGGCGCATATTGTGGACTTCGGGGCATTGAACAAAATAACGGTAAAGAATCGTTACCCACTTCAGGATAGATGATTTGTTGGATCGAATTTGAAGATATAAATATTTCACTAAGTTAGACTTACGTAGTGGTTATCATCAAGTTAGGAGTGCAGTGACATTTGGAATACAACATTTAAAACGAACATGGACTCTTTGAGTGGCTTGTTATGCCGTTAGTTATGCAATGCACCTTTCATGCGGGTAATGGATGATCTTATGTCCTTTTCTTGATGATTTCGTTATTGTCTACTTATATGACATCTTAATTTTCAGCAATACTATGAAGAGCATGTACCATGTTAAGAAAGTACTTGATGTTTTGAAGAAAAATCGGTTATTTCAAATGTCAGTGTGAATTTGGAAAGACTTCTTTGGTTTATTTTGGACATAGTAAGAGGAGCGCTTTAGAATTGATCCTTCCAAAGTAGAAGCCATTGTGAATTGGCCTACTCCCAAATCCATTACGAGAGGTAAGAAGTTTTGGGTGCGTAGTATTGGAGGAAGTTTATTTCTAACTTCTCACCGCCATAGCAACTCCTATGCATGCGGTGACTAGTGTGAAAGACGTGTTTTCCAATGGGGAGGAAAGCAAACGAAATCTTTCGAGTCTTTGAAAGAAGATAAGTTCAACTCAGTCCTTGCATTACCGGACTTGGTGACCATTCGGGGTCAGACTGATGCTAGTGATTACGCCATGGTGCGTTCTCTTATGACATGGTAAGTACATTTGCATTTCATTTCGAGACATTTAATGGTGTTGTTGTGAATTATCTACATATGATAAGAGTTGTATGCATTGGTACAAGTGTCAAAAATGGAAACACTATTTGATAGACAAAATATTGTTATGCGACCATAAGCCTTTACGGTGCCCTGGCAATACAAAGTAAATTCTGGCCGATCACGACATTTCGAGGTTGATGGGCTTCCATGACAATTTCACTTGGTAATAGGTAAAAGAAAAGTGTTACAACAAGGTTGCTGATATACATAATTTATTATTAGTGCTATTACTTTGTAGGTAATCTCTTTTGTACATGAGCTACATAGAACAATATGCATCGGATGTTGATTTTAAGGATGTGTATGCTAACTTGAGTGAAGGGAATCTGTTGAGGAGAATGATTATCACATTGCATAATATAATTTAATTTGTTTCATATGGGCAAGTTATGTATACCACTTGGAGGGGAGAGACTAAGCATCATGAGAGAAACATTTCTTCTCTCATATTTGGACATTTCGGAGTAAACAAAGCGGTGCCACATTCGGTATTGTTATTGGCCCTGCGCACGGTAGATAGTGTTTCACGTTTCATTAGAGGTTGTTCATTGTATTGCTACAAACAGCCTAGTAATAAAACACGTTTCATACCATTGTCGGTACCTTCCTAGACCATGGGGAAAGTGTTTTACATGGATTTTGTTGGAGGGCTACCATTATCTAGAAAGTAGCATGATTATCTTTATGTAGTAGTTGATCGTTTTATTATGTGTATTCTTATGCCATGTAAGAAAACTATAGCTGCTGAAAAAAGCTATGAATTTATATTTTCAACATGTATGGGTTCATTATGGCTTGCACTACTTCTATTGTTAGTGACGAAGTTCCATATTTGTGGGAATTTTTAGTTGGTACTTGGAAGATGATGGACACCAGTTGAAAGAGAAGAGTGTTTTTGCTTTCCATCCACATGAAACGAGATGGCCAAACGGGAAGTTAGTGAACATAACTATTGTACATCTTTTGAGAGGTTATTATGTAACATCCCAAGCTTTGGGATGAGAATTCTGCATTACATTCCAACATGCCTGGCACGGGCCAAGCACTCTTCTACAAATACTTCACCTTTTGAAGCTTGTTTTTGGGTATTTGCCTAAGTCACCTTTAGATTTTATTCTTGAAAGGATGTGGCCATTGATGGTCATAGTGACAGTGACAAAGCTCACATGTTCATTGAAATAATTCAGCTCATACATCGGCTTAAGTTCAAGAACAACTTGAAAAAATTCAAGAAAGTACAAGGAAGGGCATGATAATCACAAAATTGATCTTAAGTTTGAGAAGGGGATGAGGTATGGTTACATATTAGTAAGGGAAAGGAGATACGGGAGAAGGTAAAAGTGAAGCCTATTCGTTATGGTCCATTCAAGATCCTTAAAAAAGTTGGAAATAATACTTTTTCAATTAGATTTACTTTATACATGCAAATGCATTCCGTTGTGAATGTGGAAATTTACGTTTGTATGAACCTCCTTTAATTATGAAAGTGACATTCGAAATTTGCCATCCATAGATGATTTCTTGCCAGTACCCAGATGAGTTGAAGAGGATGTTATCCTTGTGGAGATGACATGCACTTCAAGGAGAGGGAAATGTTGATTATGTTCGGGTTGGTCTTAAAGGCGAGAGAAAGGCGAGTAAGAGAAAGTGGATTGGGGAGTGGAAAAGGTGGGGACTGTACCCTCATCTTCTTAACATGTAATTGAGGGATTTTGGGGTCCAAAGCTTCCCAATGGGGAGAATTGAAGCAGGTGATCATGTCTAAGTGAATAAAATGCTCAAAATTGGAACACTCGGGAGTGGTTGAAAAACGGGGGAACGAGCTGGATAGGCCTCGTCGATACGATCGATCACCGTGAAGCGACACTGAAATCAGATACTTGTATGTGAAATTTATTCAAGTTTGAAAATTCACAATTTCATTCAAAAGACCCCGGTTCTGACCGAGTTGACTTTGATTAAAAAAATATATTAAAAAAAGATATTCAGAAGGTATATTCCATAAAATATTCCTTCAACAATAATCACGGCTTGACACTTGTCGTATGTAGGATTGGATGATTTGTTTGATTGTGTGTTTTTGGGCCAATCGGCCATCCACCGTGAGACTAGAGGCGCCACGTGGCCTACAAGACATATATAAATTGGTGGTAAAAATATTGTGAGTTGGCGAGTTCGACCCGGGTCGGAGGTGACGCCAACCCATAGGCCGGCTTAGGCCGCGCTCGCACGCCGTTCTTAACATACTATGGCCACATTGCGTATTTGAATTTTATCGAAGGTTTGAAATGGGGGCGGAAGGGGGCCCGGCCCAGCCTACATAGAACCTCGGGCTCGAACCCTAGCCCTTTAAACTCACGGCGATTCACATTGAGACGTGCGCTTAGTTGCAGATGTGTTCACATGTTTTACGCGGTGGGAGTCCGTGAAGTTTAATGCCACGGTTTTCAAACCCGTTTCAAGCAGGTTCTGCTTGAGGAGTTTAGTTAGTCCATGTGACCACTACCCCTATGATAAATGTTAACCCTAACGGTTCCAATAGATTAGGCGGAAGTTAGCCTTTTTAGCGCCAGTGCCAAATGTAGCAAAGCTAACTACTTGATTACTCAAAATTAGTGGAGTTTCTTTAAGGCCAAATTGGACAAAACTGTTGTTGGTCATAACTTTCACATTAATAAACCTTTTTGGGCTTGATTTTATTTTTTATTTTTTATTTCGGGTATTCTCGACATTATGGAGCCATTGGAATAGGTTGAAGATCCATCGGAGGTGCCTTTTAGCAATTTTACTTGAGCTTGGGGAGCCATCGGGGCCTTGAGGGAAATGGAAGTTTGCATTGGACTACACTTCACTATTTTAGGTGAAGTCAAAGGAAGTCATTCTTAGCTTCTTTTGTGTTCTAAATTAATTTTCCTGGCTAATTTTAGTTTTGGTCTTGTTTAGGTTTTTACCTCCTTTGTATTACCAATTTAAGCATCATAATATATCAGGACATGCCCAATGGGAGCCTTGGACCCGACGGATGTAGCCCGGGAGGGGTGGGCTACGCCTCATCATGTTGCTATGTGTTTATGGTGGTTACTTTGTTGTGTTATTGATTAAAGTTATTCATGATAAATTAAAGCAACACTCCCTCACACCAAAGTTCCATAAGCAGTTATCAAAAACACTTTGTTTCTTATAAGTATCCAAACACTTTGCACACTTAATTTAATGGAAATGAATACTTTGAACAAAAAAGATATTGTGATTTTTAACCTAGGTTTGTACCTTGGTTTGCAAAAGCTTATGATCTTTGTATTAGATTTATTGGTTTTGTATTTTTATTGGCTTATATTTTTAATGTTTGTATACTTCTTTGTTATATACTCTCGGAAGGAGTGTAAATACTAAGAGGTTTTGATTACACCATTATCTTTGTAGGGTAGTAGACATGAAATATGTTGCTTATTTGAAACTCTATTTTCTATTTACTATGGGTTTAGCTATGATAATATTCATTCTGTTACGGATCTCATGGCTATACGAAGTAATATGTGTAATTATCCTTGATAGTAGTTGTTAAGAAGAAAACCATAGGTCGAATGGGACCAAGGAAGAAACCGATGAAATCTAACGATGAATCGGGAATAAAGGGAATTCTTGAATATTCAACTACGGTTCCATTTTAGTTTAATTCATAAGACTTCTACATTTGGATTCTCATTTTTTGTAAACCACCCTTATCGACTTATGGCTAATTTAAAACTTTGTAAATGATATTCTCCCCCGTATATTATGCAGATGAATTTTGAATTGATACGCTCTTATTACGAAGAAATGGTAACGAGCTTCCTTGCAAGGCGATTTATAAACCTTATACGAGGTCATACTATCTGTTGTAGAGATAACATAGAAAGAGCAGTTACGCTTACAATCTCTAAAGGGTGCAAGGATCGTTTTATACGCCTTTTGCACATACTTGGGTGGATGCAGAGAGCATTTCGATTTTGACATTAGCTACATGTAGAATGTCAAATGCGCCTACCGATCTCTAAAGAGGGTGCGAGGATCGTTTTATACGCCTTTTGCACATTCTTGGTTGAATTTTGAAGGCATTTCGATTTTGACATTGGCTACATGTAGAATGTGGGCTTTGTACCATGTTTAACTTAATAACTCACTACTACATAGATTTTAAAAGGAGGATGCTATTGAGACTTTTGCGATAGAATTGTAGTGGGTAAGACACGCGTACATGGTCCAAAATTTAAAGAAGATGATGTAGCTTCAAATGCGGGATGGAGCCATTTAGATCTCGTATAGCGTGTTTAAATATGCTCAAATGTGAGGCAAAAGAATAATCTTTACGAATCCTATGCCTCTTGGAATTGTTTATTGGTTTGTTTACAATATAGAGTAGGTTTATTTAAGACGTTGGTTGACATCCTTTTAGAGATTCAAGGCTCTATTTCAATTCATGTTTCTTCTCTATGCGATCTAACGAAATATGGCTTACGATTTGTGGCATGCAATTTTTAATGCCAAGGAATGCTATGCCTAGTGAAGGCATCGAAGACGGAATATAACAAATTGGACAAAATATAACAAAGAAACCTTGAAGAATCATAGAATTGATGATATCAAATCAATTTCTCGACTCATGAAGTAAGCTTAAGTGTAGGAACTTTTAGGTTTTCCTTTTGTGAATCTGTCATCTGTAAGGCAAAGAATGAAGTTAAAGATGTCGTGAGTGAGTAGGTAGTAGCCAAATAGAGATGTCAAAATTTATAACTTATGTTGTTGGTAGAGGCATTGAATCAAAGTGGTTAGCGGCCAAAGATAATCAACATAGTAGAGAGGATAACGAAGAACATTGATAGTTGTCGTACAAATTTTAACTAGTCACCACCTTGAAAATTTGTGAAATTGAGGCACCAAAGGCGCAGATAGAAGACAAAGTTATGAGGCATTTAATATAGTATTAAATGTGGTTGATGTTAGTTTCGTATTTGGGAGATATCTCGTGTACTCCTCTTCTCCTACTATGTAATGACTTAATGAGATATTGCATCATCTAATGAATTAATGGATCCACTCTTTCTCATTCTAATGTGTATTCATGTCATATTGCATGGTGAAAAAAAGCCATTTGAAATGCAAGTGTGGGTTGTGCGGATTGTTTCTATAGAAAGGATGGATACTCATTTTATTATTGAGTGTAGTGATTCTTATAATATTTTAATATTTTCACTCCCACCCGAGAGAAGACTTTCATTGCTTCTTAACTTGTAGTGGAGATGTTCATCGATGGACTCATGATGTACCAAATCCTACAGGTATATAATGTGCCAACTACCCCATTGTGCGGACACGGTCCTTGCATTCCACATGGTGATAAGTTGAGCGGGTATCCATTGGGGCTGGTATGTGTGTTGGAATTACAAATGGTGGTGGTATATACTTGGAAGGAATGTGATGAAGGGTGGTCTCATAGGAATGGTAGTTCCAAAGAGAAGGCTTTGGCTTACCACTTGGCCATGAGGAAAGCCCGCAAGGATCTCTTGATGTGACAATCTAGGTTTGTACCTTGGTTTCTACATATCACAATCTTTGTATTAGATTTATTGGTTTTGTATTTTAATTGGTTTTATATTTTTAATTTCTATATACTTGATGTTATACTCTCTGAAGAAAGTGTAAATACTAAGAGTGTTTTTTCTTACCATTATCTTTGTGGGGTAGTAGATATGAAAGATGTTATTTCACGCAGACTGTGTTTTCTATGTACTAGGGGCAAGTCTGCAGGTATTCATATGTTGCGGAGTCTCAGAATTTGCCATGAAAGTAATATGTGTAACATCATCCTTGATGATAGTTTCAAGAAAAGCAGTCGAATGGGACCAAGGAAGAAACTTGATGAAATCTAGCAACAAATGAGGAATAGAAGTGCATTCTTGAAGATTCAACTGAGTTCATTTTAGTTCTGACTCTAGTAAATTTATATGTGGATTCTCCTTTTGTAAACCACCATTTTCAACTTATGGCTAATGTAAAAATTTTGTAAATGATATTCATCTATATATTGTATTAATGAATTTTGAGCTGATCAGCTCTATTATAAAGAGAAAAGTGTATGCTTCCTTACAGCATTTGGCAAGGCTATCACGAGGTCCTTTATCTGTTGTGAATGCCACAAAAGAAACTGATTCCTTACAGTCTCTAAAGGGTGCGAAATAATTTTATCTTGCCTTTTCACATTCTTGGTTGAATTTTGGAAAATTTCGATTTTGACATTGGATTACATGCTAGAATGTGGAGCCAGGTACCACAATTTAACTAATAAATCACAACCTCGATTTCCAAAAGGATGTTATTGAAATTATAATGATGGTGTAGTGGGTAAGACACACTTCTATGCTCTGAATTTAAAAGAGAATATTGTAGCTTCAAATGCGGGATGAAGCCATTTAGATCTCGCATAAGAGCGTTGAAATATGGTCGGAATCTTGACAAGCAATCCTTTGTCAAAATCCCGTGTCTCTTGGAATTGTTTGTTGATTTTTTCTACAATATAGAGTAGGTTGTTTTGAATGGATTGGGTTGACATCCTTTTGAATTCGAGGCTGCGATGGTCATATTGCTTCTCATGTGATCTAGAAAAATCATGGATTTTGATTTGTATCTGTTTAGTGCCAAGGGAATGCTAAGGCTAGTGAAGGCACTAAAGGGCGGTAATAACCTTTAATTCTGACCTCCTACACAAACTAACGAAAATTATCTCTTGAATCATGAAGAAAAGATATAATTATAAGCGAACACTCGACATATTCTTGTGCAAATGCTCGAGAATTTTTTATGAGATGTTACAATCAATATTTAGGCGAACAAATGTACGTAGATAAAATATCTTTACCTACGATTTTTTATCCATCTTGGTCTCCGAGCGCACCACCACTGACGAGGCTCTTCACCGCTTATCTACCTTTGGCTTTGGAAGATATGTAACAATAGCTACATAATTCAACAAAGAAAACATACAACATGCTTATTATTTGCAATTCAATCCACAAAAACATCCTTCAAAGGGTGCGGTGTAGCCCAAAAATATGCAAATTCTCAAGTGTAATCTGCATACACATTAGAACTTACGGTGGCTTTTCCTAAAATTAGTAGATGGATCATGCTCGGGATCACTAGGATGCGGAGCATATCTCGGAATGAAAGAATACATGAGCATACACACTCTCATTATTCTTTACGGCCTGGAAATAAATACAAAGAAGTACACCATTCTACTTAAATATGCTAAAGCTTGTTCTAGCCTCCATGATATGTCAGCAGTCAAGTGTTTTATATTAACAACTTATATGGAAACTAATATTCAAATCAAATAGTCAAAATCTAATATGGTAGAAAGTAAGATCACATTCACAGTATTAACAAAGACGGAGTTATATACCAAAATTTGAATTTACATTGAATTTCTTGAGATTCAACAGATGATGAGCTTAGTGAAAAGAGAGCTTCTTCACTAAGTGGGCACGCGGAGCTATTTTTTGGCACAAGTCTATTTTTTAGACATGATGATCATATTTCGAAGTTGCACGATGATATTTGTGGATGGTTGATCAAGTTGGAAAAATAGATGAAATTCTATTTTTAGAATATTAGAGCGAAGTCTATTTATAAATCGTTGATCTAAAAATAGATGCATGTCGGTGTGTGGATTCTTAATAATAATCGGACACTAAGCAACAAACTTATTCTTGGAGCACTTTGTTTTTTTTTGATTAAAGATGTGGCACATCGATTAATTTGAGGAATTCTACCTTAATTCCAAAGGGTTTACTATTTAATGCATGGAGGACTCGGTTAGAACTCAAGTGGCAAAGTTATGACACAATTGGAAGAGAAGTAGTTATGGAGTTATGTCCAGTTTAACTCGGTTTGACTCGGTTGAGCTAGTTGTATCTAATCTAAATGATTGAAACACTAGTGAGAGTGGAGTGAATTAATTAGTTAATTAAAGTACAAATAATAACTCATTAATCAAGCTGAACAATGCAACGGTTAACTACGGTGCATGGCAGGTTTTAGTGGAGACCCGATTGGAGAGATAGGTGAAAGGGAAAGATAGACTATGCGATTTGGTATAGTGATGCATTGATTGCATCACACACACATTGGAGTTGCCAATGGGGATTTGCGCGATTAAAGAAAGGGTAATTCGAATTCATTCGAGCTATTCTTCGGTAGGGATTTCGTAGTGGAAGCTGACTAGCGGGGAGAGGCAAAGATCGGTGCATGGATTTGCATTGTTTACGTTAGTGTATGACGATTGTCTTGTCTTGAGAGCTTGATAAGATTTGTATGAGGATTGTCATATGATTCCATGATACATAATATATAGTTGGGGTTTCCCCATTGGGCTTTCAGGTTAAAAACAACGCTGTGTTATGTGTGATTATTTTATTTATGCTTTACATGTGTGTGTGATTAATTTTCCATAAAAAGATTAACAAGTGGAATTGATTCGGTATCTTGCATAAATTTAAATAGTGTGAGTCAGTGAATATAGGACATATGCATGCTTAGTGCATAAATTTCTACACTTGAGTATCATAGCATTGTTGATTGAAGATTGCAATTGTAAAGTGAGTTTGTCTTTGGTGGACAATTCAAATTTCACTGTAGAATATTCTTGGTGTAGAAGTTGAGTATACATTGAAATGGATTTTAATGGATTGTGATTGGAATATGCCCTTGATGGGAGCTTGAATTACATAGCTGGAAGGATAGGATGGAGAGCGATCTTGGAGGATAATGGTGGGAGTTCATCGATGGCGATGTTAAATAGAATCTAGCGATGTTGCATTACTTGTATGGAAAAGAAGACGGCAAGATGAGGAGGATTGTTGGAAGGTGTGAAGGACCATATTGTGTCCAACCTTCACGGGAAAGCCACTCCATTCTTAATGTGGAAGGCTTTGAAATAGATTTTTTTCAAAGAAAAATTGACCCGAGAGGAAGTTGGCGCTTAAAGACAAGCTTCCAAATAAAAATGGACAAGGCGACGATTATTCCAAAATACCTCACAAAGTTTGTCCCTTTAACGAGGATAATTTGCGGGAAGTGTGGGGGTTACTTGTTGATGATGAAGATTTGGTGACTTGGCTCTCCTTGGGCTTTTGAAAGTTGGCATAGCTACGGAGCTGCGGCGATGGACGAGGAAAATCTCGAGATGGGAGCGACTTTGGTCGGATCTTGTGCGGGAGGAGATAAGGCGGGGTCTAGGGATGGATCTTCATCGAAGAATGAAGATGAAGAAATTGTGCTGGCTACGAAGTAAGGAAAGGAATGGGAAGAAACATCCTTCAAAATCTGATGCTAAAGGCAAGAGCGGTTGTCCAAAGTGAAGTGTTTTCCTTGTCACGAACATGGACATTTCGCCACTAATTGTCCACGGAAGAAGCTCTAAGAGGAACATTGGATCTGTAATTTGGAGAGGCCTTAGCCTCGCAATTTGAACTCGATTTCTCTTTGATCACATGCTTGAACCAAGGTTTGTATGGGATCGGTGTGTGGTATCTTGATAGTGGTGCATCTTTCCATATGACGGAGACAAAGAGTTGTTTAGTGACTTAGAGGAGAAGGACCTGCAGGTATGCAGATGAGTGATGGCATGGTCGGTACGGTCATTTGGCATTTGGGACCATTACCTTTGAGAGAGTCAAGCAATCCATTCTTGTTGAATAATGTTATGTTCAAATGCGAGAGAACTTGGTCACCGGTCATAATCTTGGAAAGACAAGGGTTATGATGTTGTTTCGAGTGAGGAAAGCCTTCCTTCGACATAAAACAATGGGTCAAACCAAGAAGATAGGGGTTCGAATTAAGAATATCTACAAGCTAGAGGTAGATGGCTTCTGTGCAATGGTGGGCAAAGCGAGAAGAAGTGGTGAGCGGGATGAGGTGAATTATGGCACGGGAGATGAGCCATCTTCACCGTAGTGACCTTTGAAGATTTTGCGCAATGACGGGAATTTCTCTTAGACTTCCCACGAGGGTTCTCTTGTGCGGTCGGATCGGTGCAAGGGATGTACGCTGGATAGGGTTGTGAAGACAACCTTTCATGAGAAGGAGAAGCGAGTGCTTCGGTGATCTGGAGAGAATTCACAGATGTGTGTGGACGCTCTCGGTTGCTTCTACCTTGATAAAGCGCGGGTATTATGTGATATTTGTTGATGACTATTATCGTAGATTCTGGATCTTCTTCATGTAGAAGAAGAGTGAAATGTTCTCAGAACTACAGAGTTCAAGGCATTGGTGGAGAAGGAGTCGGGGAGTAAGTGAAAGCTCTACGAAGCGATAATGGTGGTGGGCCATCTCGGTCGAATTAAAAAGACTTTGTAGCAAAGAAGGAATTCGAAGAGACTCATAGCGCCTCATAACCATAGTAGGAATGGGGTCATGGAGAGAAAGAACATAATGATCGTGGGTGCTACAAGCGTCTTTGCATGACCGGGGCCTACCAATGTACTTGTGGGCGGAAGCATGAAACCTTGCGGTTTATGGCATCGTTGTGGCATAAGTACTTGGCATGAGTATAAGCTGAAGAAGGTTTTATTGGTAAGAAGCTTGATATTTATCATTTGAAGATTTTAGTTTGTTTACATTCATGTGACAAAGGACGCCGGGAAAGGCTGGAGGCAGGCCTCACAGTTGGGATATTTGTAGGGTACACGAAACACCCATAATTATCGTGTGTATTTCCCGGACAGTCGGATGGCTGTTGTGCGTGAGATAGAAAATTCAATGAGGTAAGCCATGAAGTTTGGCGCTTGAGAGTGAGCTACACTTGCATGCGAGGAGGAACTTCTTGTTCCCAAATATGAGCCTCTGGATGTGGATCAACCACGGGAGGAGATTCATGGAGAGTGGAGGAGTCCACTCCTGCATTAAACCAAACATCGGACAAGGCGGCGTACCATAAGGTAGCAAGTGAAGCAATGCCGACTCATATAGGAATCCCTACATCACAACACAAATGAGGCAGATCTTTGGTGATTTCTTGGATACATGGATCTTATGAGACGAGAGGTCTGTTGTATGAGATCCATCTTCTTTTGAAGAAGCGGTGTAGGAGCCCCATGGGTAGATTCCATGGTGGAGGAGTATGAATCCATTGTCGAAGCAATGCCTGGAGATTGTTCCAAGGCCGGTGGGAAAATCGGTGGTAGGATCAAGATGGATCTACAAGGTAAAGCAAGCTGCGATGGGGGTGTCGAGAAGTATAAGGCAATATTTGTTGCAGGGCTTCTCACAAATTGAGGGATTGACTATGAAGAAACCTTTGCACCTGGCCATGGGTATTCTTCCATATGAACCATCCTTTCTCTCCGTGCGGATAGGTTGGAACATTCATCGGATGGATGTGAAGACTACGTTCCTTAATGGGATCATTGAGGAAGAAGTGTACATTGAGCAACTTGATCGGAGATCAAAAGTCAGCTTTTTTGTCAGAAAAATTCTCAAAATTTAGTTGCTCGAGGAATTGTTCCAAACTAGATTGAGGGCGGAAAGAGCCCGACGATCCTGTGGCGTGAACAACCCAAAACGTCTTTGGCCATGAAAGTTATTGACTTTGAAGTTGCAGTTGATTTAAAGGGCAATTTGACTTTATAAATTTTTTTTTATTAAAAAGAGAATATTCCACGGAATATTCTGAGATATTCATAAATATTCGTATTCCATAAGTATTACATGGAATATTCCATAGAATGCAGAATATTCCATTAGCGGCAAATAAAAGGGCACCCGTGGCAAGCGACCCGAGCCGCCATGTGGCCCCGAGTCAAACGAAATGTTATGGCAAAAATTTTGCGTTCGCGGCGGATTCGACCTCGGTAGGGGTGGAGCCAACGGAGACGGCCCAGACCATCGGGCCCGGTAGTTCTTGTTAAAGCATGGGCGTGAAATTATATTTGAACTTACAAATTCGTTTGGGCGGGCCGAAGAGCCGGCCCCCTCCTCATGGAACCCGGTGCTCGGAACCCACGAGAAAAACCCACATCGGTGCGTAGTGGTGGGGGCGTGGTCCCATGGGTCGGCGGAGGGGGGGGGGATCTTGGCACGTTTAATAATTGGGTGCGTATTAAGTTCAACATGCAAATAACTCATAGTTATTTAAAACACCTCACAGTGCGGTTCCATGATCTTAACTTTAGCACCTTCAGCGGTGGTAAATTGGCGGAGTGCCCCAATTTTAGTGCCGTCTCCATTTTTGTCGGGGGTTATGCGGTAGTTCTCACACATTTAGTGGAGTTTTCAAGGGACAACTGGGCAAACCCCGAGTGAGTCATAACTTTGGCCGAAGTCCATTTGGGACGAATTTTTTTTTTTTTTTTTTTCGTTACGGGGTATTGAAACATTCGGAAAACATTGGAACGGAGTTCTGAGAGCATCGGGGCCTCTGTCGATTGATTTTATCGAAATGAATTTTCTTGTGGAGCCAGGGCTTGGTGAGTCGGTTAGTATTGGACTATACTCATTCATTTGAGGTGAATGAATAGTCGATTTTTTACCTTTTCGGTCCTTTGTTTAATTTGCGGCTAATTTAGCCTTTGAGCTTTTCTTCACGATTAATACTTATTTTGAGCATTAATGAAAGAGGGAAAAGCCACATTGAAGGCTTTTGGACCCAGCAGTGAGGGTGGGCTTGCTTAAACAAATCTTCTTGTTATCTTGTGCATTTTCTTTAACTATATTCAGATTTTACCACATTAAACAATAATTTTAATAAGTCCACTTTTACAATGAGACTTATACGGTGATCAAAACTCATTTGTTTCACTTCAAACCACATTACTTCCATTGCGGGAATACTTGAACTTGCTTATTCACATAGAATTGGTTAATGAATACTATGCAAACATAAACAAATACTTTCATTGCCCGGATGATTTGACGTTAACTTCATATTTCTTTAGACAAAGCCGATGAAGGGCCCGGAAGACATGGTTTCATCCTTTCAAGTAAAGGTGAAATAACTAGTAAAAGCCCCTACGCATGCATCTGCAGCTATAAGAATATTTTGTTCACACTTTTCATATCAGATTAAGAACATTAGAAGAAATTTAAGTAAATTTTGGTCAAACTAGAACGACGGAAAGATCTCGGAGAAACGATCACCTTAGATGCGAAGGCAACCTTGGCAAGCCTTAGTATGAAAGTTATTCAACTTTGAATTTTCAATTTCAATAAAAAAATGGCTAAATATGGACTTTACAAAATATTTTATTAAAAAAAGAATATTCAGCGGCCGGCCATGGTGCCACGTGGCCAGCCGGAGGCGCCACGTGGCCCAAATATTCAAACAAAATTGTGTTTCAAAAGAATTTTATGTTCGCGGCGGGGTTCGACCCCGAGGTCGGGGCGATGGCAACGGAGAGGCCCGGCGGTGGGTCACGGCAATGAGTTCTTAATTATCATCGAGCGTGTGAATTGTATTTTAGGTTTGATTGGGTTAGGCGGGGGCCTAGAAAGGGGGCAAGCCTACGCAATGTGACCTCGGCTCGGAACTGGAGCCAACGGAGCGGCGCGCGGTGTTTGGGTTGTGGTCAGGTGGTTCACGCGCGGTGCGGAAGACATTGCGCATGCGGTTTAAACCTTATCCACGCGAATATAACTTAATGTTAATTCAAGGCCTTGTAGTTCGGTCGGGCACATGGGGTTATGGTAGGCCCCCTCCTTTTCGGTGTACTTTTGGCGGTGTGCCAAATTTAGCGCTATTGTCCCTCCTAATTTGTTGGACTTATGGAGTTTCTCCACATTTTAGTGGAGCTTTTCCAAGGGATTTTCTAGGCAAAACTTCCGTTAGCCACTTAACTTTGGATAAGGAAGTCATTTTGAAGCTCACGATCACGGCTTGGAAAAGTTTGAAGTCTTCGGCCCAGCGTCTCGCATGTGCGGGCTCAAAAGAAGAGCATTGTAGAATTTGAAACAAGCACCCCGTGCTTGGTACACTCGGATCGACGAAGCTATTTCAACTGGACTTGGCTTCACCGGGAGCGAGGCGGTGCAAACCTATGGGTGTGGTGGAGGGTAAGATTTTAATCATTGTACTTTATGTTGATGATTTCATACTAACGGAGTGATGAGTAGTTGATATACTCATGCAAGGCAAATCTTGCGAAGGTTTGAGATGAAGGATTTGAGGCCTCCTTCATTGTTTCTTGGATTGGAAATATGGCGGCAGGAAGGTGGACTGTTTATGCCTCGAGTTAAGTATGCCGGAGATCTTGGAGAAGTTTTCATGCAAGGGGCACACTTAGGAGCCTATCGACCTCCTCTTAGGAAATTGGAAGAAGAGGATGATACATCGGCGAGAGGTAGTGGGCTATTACTGTTTATCGAGTTGGTGGGTTCACTCATCTATTTAATTGATACAAGAGCGGTTATATGCTTTGCGGTGGTAGATTTCACAGCGATGGTTAAACCTACCAAGCTCTTTTGGAAGCGAGAGACGAGCGTAATGCGAGATATCTCGGGGCACATCAGTATGGTTTATGGTATAGACGGATGGATGAGGTGAGTTGCATGGATTCACGGCGGATCTGATTGAGGCGGGAAGTCAACAAACGAGAAGAGCACATCGGAGAGGGATTTTCGAGTATCGGATCTGACAGTTTTCAGTACGGACGAAACAAAGATCATGCTTTTCAGAGTTCAACGAAGCATAATACATGACGGCAATTCAAGGCGCATGTGGGAAACTATCTGGATGAGGAAGATTCTGGTTGGTTTGTTCGGTTCACATTTAGATCCATAGTGATACATTGTGATAATCGAGTTGCATTAGCTCTTGGTTAATCCTGTGTTTCATGATAGATCTAAACATATTGATATCCAATATCATCATATCGAGATTGTGTTGATTGAAGATCATGTTTCTTTAGTACATTCCCTCTCTGGAGGATCAAGATGCGGATATTCGCTGAAGGCGCTCTGGGAGGCAAATTCGAATACCATAGAGCGGGGATCGAGGTGAAGGATAATCCCTATATTTTTGAGAGGAGTGTTGAGATTCATAAAGTGTTAGACTTAGTGAAAGAGTCGCCTTCACTAAGTGGAGGCCTTGAGGATATTTTTGAAACAAGTCTATTTTTTAGACTATGTATATCTTTAGACATGATGATCATATTTTAAGTTGTAGGATGCTATTTGTGGATGGTTGATCAAGTTGGAAAAATAGATGAAATTCTATTTTTACATGTGCGTAGAATCTATTTATAGATCGATCTAAAAATAGATGCATGTCGATTATTATTAGCTCTTAATAATAATCGGACACTAAACAACAACTTATTCTCTTGGAGCACTTTGTTTCAATGCACGAATGTGGCACATCCCGGTGGACTAAGGGAATTAAGCAATTCCCCGGGGTTTAAGTGGAGCGAAAATGCATGGAGGACTTGATTAGAACTCAAGTGGCAAAGTTATGACACGGTTGGAAGTAGTTATGGAGTTGTATTCGGTTTAACTCGGTTAGACTCGGTTGAGCTAGTTATCAAATCTAGCCTGATTGATACACTAGTGAGAGTGGAGTGAATTAATTAGTTAATTAATTCTGAAATAATAACTCATTAATCAACCCACAAACAGTACAATAGTTAACAATGAATATAAGCGATTTCGGTGGAACCCGGTGGAGAGATAGGTGAAAGGGAAAGATAGACTATCTGTTGTGACTATAGTGATGAATTGATTGCATACACACACGTATTGGATTTACCAATGAGGATTGCGCAGTCAAAGCAAGGGTAATTTGAATTCATTAATTTATTCTTGACGGGGATTGCGCAATGGAGAGCTCGAGCTAGCGAGAGGCAAAGATCGGTGCATGGATTTACCGCTGCTCCTAATTAGTGTATGATGATTATGCTATGCGAGAGCTTGGTAAGCTTTGTATGAGGATTTTCATATGATTCCATGATACATAATATATAGTTGGGGTTTTCGGCTTCGGGCTTTCTCGGTTAAAAGCAGTATTTGTGTTATGTGCGATTATTTTTATTTATGCTTTACATGTGTGTGCGATTAATTTCATAAGATTAACAAGTGAGTTGATTTAGTATCTTCATAGGATAAATAGTGTGAGATCGAATTGAGATCTAGGACATATGCATGCTGTGCATATAATTTCTATAGAATTATCTCAAATTCCTTTGAAGGACGGTAAACTATTCTATGTTTTTTGAACAGCATTTTAAGATTTGATAACGAAAGGTACATTGGTTTTCTTGCCGGACAAAATCTGCGTCATTGCTAAAATCATAAGAACCTCTCATTCTCGGAGAGATAGAGCCACATATCCTAAATCATTTACAAAGTATAGAAAAATTAAGTAGGAGTTAGAATTCATTAAAACCACAATGTAACCACATGATAGTACATAAAATAAGCCCGATTAATGGTATTTGGGTTTTAACATTATTCACTGAGAAAAATCTAACAAGACACTCTCCAATGGCGGTGACAGCTTTAATACAATAATAATAAAGGGGCTTCGAATAGTGTTCCATTCGAGATAAATAATCTAGTTACGCATATCTAAATGGAATTAATGTCCATTAAATTAGCTATCATCATTATATTCCCTCAATTGGCATAATAATAAATGCAGTTAGCATAAAAGGCTTAGCGATGTGCATAGTAAACATTTGAAGAGGTTTATTTTGCATCGATAAATGTTTCAAAAGGCTTAGTTATGTTGAGTGGATTACTGAGAAGTTAGGTTTCTCGATTTCATTTATATCTAAGCCTTAGGATATTCATTTCATACTTGCGAGACTTGGGCATATTCCTCACAGTAGATATATTATGCTAGGATTGGCAAGGCTAATCCATCGGCTTTTTAATTTTGCCTTTTACTGCAATCTCTTAGAAGTCTGTTAAATTTAATTCATAGAAGTCAAGCTAGATAGGTAGAAATTGGCCAAATCATTAAAAAAGGTCATAACTTTGTTTTAAGCAAGTTCTTGGAGTTAAAGTTACTTCATTCGACCAAAAATACGGGGATTGAAACATCTGTGAGAATCCATGAAAAAAGACCCTCACCCTATAAAATTGCTCGGTTACGGCATTTCTTTATCTAGAGAGATGAAACCGGTTAACGAGCTTTGAAGGAACTATATATATCCTTAACTTACAACTAGTTGCTTTGGATTTGTATTACCTTTCATGTGTGCTAGACTATAGCATGCAACATAATATTCCCAATCCTCCGGTGGTATATTCCATATTAGAATGTTGGCAAATTGATTACATTAATAACTATGCTATTACATTACTTGTAAAAAGCAAAGTATATATCTGATCTACATGTTTGTTCGGGTCATAGATGTGCATACAATTAATCTAAAGTTTGCAAAAGTTGTAAGTGTTTCCTTGAAAACTATGCATGAATAGGAGACTCGATTGATTCTACGCACTCCTTCAACCGAGATCATAAGTAATTTCATCCCGATTAGGTGAATGACCCCAAACACAAAGCCGAGACTAGGCATTTATGGCACACCATGAACACCACCACAACTAACCTCACAACTAAGCCCGATCGGCCCACGAATAACAAGTTTCCAATGCTATCTATGGGAATCTTAAGATGCCAAACAACCACAACGGCGAGGAAAATGATGGATTTTAAGTTAATACTCCAAAACCCTCTGAGACCAAGGTTAGGAAGGTGTATTTAACAAAAAATTCTCCATTACTAGGAGAGCTGGTACAGGTACATGATATTCAACTCTATAATATTTTTTGGTAAAGTCTATCATGTTTACAACTTTCCATTACCATGATGGCATTATTTAATTTCGGATACGAGTTCATTTATTGATGCCAAGCTGAAAACACACTTTCTGATATTTTGCCTTAGATTTAATTTGGGAATTAATTAATTGAATGAATAACAAAGGCAAGCCATCATGGAGTGAGTTAATGGATAGTGTATATGTATGAAATCAAGCTGTGAGAACCATTGGAATTCATAGCACAAGGAAAAACCCACAAAAATATTCCAAAGCCGAAGCCAGTAGGCATTTGATGTAAAAAATTTCACAAAGATCTTGTGCACCACAATAATTAATAGCTTGAGTCTGAGGTTATTAATTCGCAAAGCATCTAAGCATTGTGGTACTCTGATCTACGCATCTGCCCCAGAGGAGGACACAGTTCTGATGACATCAAAAATCATTAGGCATACTAGCAACATCTAGAACATAATAGAAAGTTGGATCTTTGTAAATAGGATCACTTGTGACGATTATAGTTGCCAGTGAAAAGACCCCACCACCAAAGTCCTTTGATATTCTAAATATTGTACACATGAAAAATAACAAAGAAATCTCTGCACTATCATATATTCGTGTAGTATTTTCGGGAGCATATGTACTTAGAAGATAGAGCCCAAGGCAAGGCTTTCATAATAAGTCTTCTATGATAAGGAACCTTGATAATGGTGAGAAATTTGCATTGCCTTTGACCTAACATCATTGTTCGAGGAGACTTGCCCTTGGAACTGCAGTTGTGATTCTCCCTCTACTTACTATAGTCCATAAAAGCACGAGAACATGCACAATAGATGTTATATCTTGTATATATTTGTGCATCCAAATCTTTGAGAAGAGGGAGGAAAGTTGGAATTAAACACATCCCATAATGCAGTGTAGCCAAAAGAAGAAGAAACTATAATTGTTACAAGAGAAAGCAATGCTTCTACTAAAGATATCGAACAATAGGATGATTCACTAGAAACTTATTTCCATTGATCTCAAGGGGATATTGGATATTGTTGATGCAATATTGAGTATAGTTAAAAAGAGCAATATTATTACAAAGTGCAAAACTCCACTCCCAGTCCTTCCAAAATGGAGTTGACATTCCAATGTTTATTTTCATTATTAGATCTTCTTGTGGGTGACCAACTCCATAATTGAATCTTTATTAGGGCCGATAAGGTCATTCTCTTGGGAACAAGCACTACCAATTCATCTAATATCAAGTAGTTGCATCTTATATGTCTCCCAAAAGAGGATGCCTTTCTTATTGAATGTGTGAGCTTGAAGGTGGGGCAAGCTATCGAAGGCAATCACCTAGCGTCTCCAACTCCAGATGGAGTGTGTTCCAGTCCCAATTTGTCTTTTATGTTCCACCTAGCCAAGCCACAATTTCTTTCCAGCTAATAATTACTCGAAATTCAAATGAGTGAGCTTGAGACACGGAATTTGGTGTGTTAAATTTTCTCAACCTTAGCAAGTTTGGAAAATTTAGTTTCTAGTAAATTTCTTTGCTATAAATTAATTAAAGTTTGAAGCTTACTAAATAAAAGCATTGTTGGGATTTAACGGGTGAATTAAAATAAATCGGCCATTAGCAAATGGGACACCAATCCCACACATGCATGCACAAAATCCGCACATCAAAATTTGGTGTTCATTAAATAATATCTTATCATACAGGTTTTACTACGAACATGGTCCTTTATTGAAAAATTACAATATCCAACAACTATAGAAATTTTATAGGTATGTGTAAGTCGCTATACCTGAATTCTCTTAAAGCACCCACACGACTTGCCATCTAATCAGCACAACGATGCAGCCTTTACATCACTTGTGTGATTGTTTTCACCCCTTCCACAACACGTGCAACATTTCTGCTGTTTCTGGCACGTGTGGCCTTTCTCCACTTTGCACAACACATGCGGCCCTACACAACACACATGATTGTTTTGAACGCGTCCACCTAATTCATGTTTCTCTCCTCAGAATGAGTATGGCCTCATTGTGCCACTATTGTTGGTTGATCTGAGAATTCTATTGTACAACCTTATTGGGAATGATCCTTACTATAGAAATCACTTTGTACTTGAGATTTCAAACCACTGTCTCTTGGATGAAATTCCCATACCCTGCATCCACTCACATCTGTCTAAGACACTCAAATATGTTCGAAGTTCCTTTATGGTGTTACTATCATAAGCGAGGGGGGATGAGAGATGATATCCTCACAAGCAAAATCCCCCTGCCCATTACTTGTTCACATCATACTAGTAAACCAGAACTTGCCATGGAGCATCACCCTCTAGACCCCTTGACACTCATATGGTAGCCAAATAGACACTTGAGTGGGCAGCTTGGTCAAACCAAGCCCCTTGACATCCTTGGGGATAGTAACACATCCCAAGGGGCCCGATGGAAAGACCCTTTTGTTTGATTGAGACCATGGTTAAAATCTCAAAATACGCTCTACTATTGATATCAGACCTTTCACATAACCAACAAGACACATAATATATTTTCAAGTCTAGTAGGATTGTACGGCCATGGTCAACTTCCTCATAAAGGGAAGGTCTCGATGTTGCTAAATAGGAAAGTTTCCATTGTAGTTCTTTGACGTCATGAATTATACATGAATATTGGCAAAAGATCTAAACTAAAAGGAATACCCCGAATGTCTAACAACTTGACCAAGGTGGGAGTAAATGTCCAAGCGAGGGATTCTAGTTAGGAGGGAAGAGTCCAACCCCACTGACTAAAATATGTTTTATCCTTATACACATCATGATGCCGAGTTTGATTATGTCTAAACAAGCATGAGCATCATCAAATAAACTTATCTCAACACTAGCTGGTATATAAAAAGATATTAATAATTAGTGAACAATGTGTTCTCCATAGTCACACATCTAGGGTCCAAACTCCATGAGAAGTCAACATCTCAATAATGAAAGTCAATCAGCGAGTCAAAAGCTTTATCCCAGGCCAATTTCAAAGAAAAGGGGTTGCTCGCTAGTTTTGTGCACATTTGAAGGTTTTACATGTTGAAACCATGGTATTGAGATTACTTGTTTGTACAAAAAAACTTGTGTTATCATTAGACAACTTTCCATGGCATTGCCTAGATCCTTAGAGTCTTTGTTTGGCATGATCTTGTGTGCCACACTAAACGTGTAATTGGATGCCAATCACCAGTTGTTTGTAGGCTGGCACAGGAATGTGATTTACACAAATGACAAAAATTGTCACTAATCATGGCTCGTGGCCTTGTAAAATTCATACGAATGCCATCTAGATTCTATGCCACTTAATAACTTTCCATTCTTCATGTAGCTAAGTGCTTGCAAAATCCTCCCTCATACGAAAGTCATCGTTCTTCAACACCTTTAGTCACCAATAAAAACCTTATGAGGATTGACCCTACAATAAATTTCTTCTTGACCACTACATGATCCATCATGGTATAAGGAGAAAATATTTTGAAATTTAAATTTGAACATACCTCTAATGTCAAACTGGGTATCAACCATTGCATGGGCTTGATCAAGGTCTATTCATTTCACTTTTCTTTAAAAAATTCAAAATAGAATTTGAGCCCTCATCTTATATGAATCACGCAACTTGAAATAAACTCGAGCTACATGGCAATATATTCCCCTCGCTTCACCTCCTACAGACAATTTATATGACCTACCATGCATCCTCGCCATAGATGGACACATTATAGAGATCCTCTTGATATATACACACCTAATGAAGTCTACCTTGATGCAACTACCTTCTGCCTTTTGGCAGACATCATCCTACCCAACCTCTCATGGATTTCACAATACAACTTCTTTGGTTATAGATTATGATCCAAGTATATTGGAAATGCATTTTTTTACTATTTCTCTAATGGAAGTATGTAATGCCCCTAGGTAATTTTTTTGCCTTGGGGTTGATCCTTATCTGGTTTTGACAATCATGAAAATAATCATAACAGCATTTCACATTTATCAACTCATATAACGGTAAGTACCTATATAATTCGGTAATGATATAAGAGATATTTAACAGTGATATGTTTCTTATTGAGCCACCACGAGTTAGGGCTAAGCGCCTAATGAACAATAGACCTATACAACCAATAATCCACCAATATAATTATGAGGCTATAATGTCTGATATTCAATAGATTAGTATTCCAACTGTAACCCACACTAGCACTATCCAAGAGTTTAGTTGGTAATATAGTAATTAACAACTCAACAAATGTCTAAACTGTGTTGCCTCTAAACTTGTTTGTTGCTAAGAAGAGCTTGTGAAAAACCCTTTCTCGGTGGGTTCCATCTGGTTGGAGTAGTCTCTTAACCTGGTCAAATTGCTGTGGTTAGATCTTATGACAATCTTTAGTGGACTCCATTTTCTTTGTGGACTGAAAATTGAATCATATTCTTTGCATCACATCACAAACTGAAGACTCAGGCTGTGAGATCATTTAATACTCAGACCTTTAGTAATTGTTGGGAGTGGGTACAAAGCTTCATGTGATCACGAGACCCTTGAAGAGATATACCCCATTTGTGTACTAAATACACTCGGGAGAGATTCCCATATACAAATGATACCTTACAATTTTCGGACTAGGCCCTAAACTACACCTAGTAACCTACTTGATCTCTTGTTTGGTTGAGAACAACCTCGCTACCTCTTGTTTGGCTTCGGTGCCTAGAGAGGACCCCTCACAGCCTTACCTTTCCTACAGTAGTTACGGCTTGGATACACTATGGAAATGAGATCATAGAGAGAAGATCGTCTTGCTTGAGAAAAATAATGGTGGCTAGGCATCCCACGAGAAAGACCTTCGTTGTCTTGACAGACAGTGACGGGAATAACTAGCGAGAATGTGTTTCCCTACTTTCCAAATGGAATCATAGATGATCAAAATATGTTGTAAGAGGTGTAAGGAGAGAGAGTTAGATGGGGTGGGAACACCTCCACCAAACTAATCGAAGAAAGGGTCTTAAAACTCTCCATGACTTGACTCTAAGAAAACAAAGATAATCCATTCCAATTGATGATAGAGAAAATGAATCTATCTCTTTATTTATAGATTCCTCATGGGGCCCTCTCTTCCCCCAATTTAATGTGAGGGCTTACAAGTGTAACCCCCAATTAAATGGATTTGATCCAACTACCCCAAATTTACCCAATGTTGCCCACAAAAACATTGGATAATGGGATTCCCCCTTTATCAGTGCCTATAGCCTATGGGGTGGGATAGGCTACTTCGTCGCATAGGCACTTGAGCCAGTAGGAACATTTTAAATTAGGAGTAGGAAAAGGGTATAACCTCTATTTCCTTGACACCTTTGTACTTAGAGAAGTGAAGGCTTGGCTTTGTCCGATATGTGTGCACATAGGCCCTGACATTGTTGTAAAATTAATCATTAGTCATGTGTTGGAATGAAAAATTAACCATTATTAGATACTTGCACCACGATGCTCTAAATGTTGTATACATAAGTCGACATAGATATGTGTATTTTCCATATAGTCAAGTGTGTTTGAAGCCTTTAAGATCTTTGTTCATGCATTCTCAAGCGAGATATGGGGAAATTTTTAGTTAGTATCTTCGCATTGCGGTGACACTATATGGATTATCAACAGAAGTATAGAACTTGTTTGTCTAATTAATTTGGTCTTTCTTAGCATATTAAGGACAACTTTGGCAAGTTCCTTTCTTCATGGGAAAACCATTGTGAGAAAGGCCTTTTCATATGTATGACTATTTGTGGGACAAAAACATGAAGAGGTATTTGTCGTGTGAGCTCTTGTCATTCTACAAGACTTCAAGAAATTAGTGATTCTACGGTAATATATTGATGATTCCCCAAAAAATGTTTGTTAAGTAAATGAAATAATAAGATCGTCTTGAATCCATTTGAAGGATTGGAAATGGTCTCATGAGATACCATTTAAGGGCTCTATTGAACCAAGGAATTCTATGGCAAGATACGATAACTCATTCATTGGAAAGTCATCTCAACGGGGAGTGGAATGTTTGAGACCATGAGTCGAGGTGGCTCATAAGTGTCATAATATTCAAATCTGATAGGTATTTTAAAATTGAAGTACTTAGATTGTTGGTTCTTCACTATTATTTTTGAGTGATAAAAGGACCAATTGCATCTCATTTGTCTAGCAGTGGTTATTTCAGCTTGAATCTATCTTTCAAGGCCATTAATATTAATCTTTTTTTTAATATTTATTTTTGTTTCTTGTGTTCATTGGAATAATGCTCTGATTTGGGGGAAAGTGGATGGTTGAGAAGCATGTAGAATTGTGGTATGTTATATATCCTAACAATCCCTTCCTACAAATAAATTGACCTGATGAGCATTTCATGAGATGAACACTGTTCAATTTGGAAGGAACTATGTATTTACTATTTAGATCAAGTTTGACCATGTAATTATTGTCCAACATTGCCATTTTTAGGTAATATGTGGGAAGTCTTTAAGTTGGGGTCGAGGTGTTAATTGTTATTTCTTTTTGCTTAGGCAAAACGGCACTCTTATGTGACTAATTTTTGGCTCTAGATGTAACAAGCTTAGCCAATTTTTAATGCAATATACGTGCCATTTTCCACTGCTTCTTTTCTTAATTACATGTCCCCTATATATATATATATATATATATATATATATTTAACAAAGAACGTTGTGGTACTAATTACTATGTAAGTGAAACCTACTCATTCGAGGTTTGATAAAAAAAGGTATGTATTCATGATCCTTTTATTTTTTTCATATGTGTTATATTTAATAATCATTTGAAGTGATAACCAATTTTCAAATTATAAAATATAAATAAAAAAATCTACATAAAAATAAAATTGGGTTTTGTCGCTATGGGATTTGACCCCAATTGTAGAGTAATCAATTGTATTATAATAGTTTCTCATCCTAATCTCAATGATGGGATGTTTTTTATTTATTATCTATTCATTTCCTGGCTTCTCCTACCCATAGATCCAACGCTGGGATGCCTCAACACTTGTGGTGGCCCCCAAAGGGTGGTTGCTTATTATTTTCCATGTCTTTGCATTTCTCGGATCTACTTAGAGGCATAGAAAGCAACTAAGTTACGTTATCATCAATGTATTTTCAAATCTATAGCAAGTTATTCACCTCAGTTATAAGGGCTCCTATCACTCAACTTGGTGCTATTCTAGGTTATGTATAGTATTTTGAGTGTCTTTATGTGACGATTTGCATTTTTTAAACTACTGCTGAGTCATATTTCATTTTCAAGTTGCCTCCATGAAGACCTTGTAGACCTTATTTTGGGTGGTAAAACCACAAAGAAATGATTTGGACAAGACCACTACCCTTACAGTCAAACGATCCATTTGAAACTAGAGCAGCCACCATAGAGGCACCAAAATCAACAAAACAAAAAACAAAATAACATAAATATATACCCCTCTTTTAAAGCCTAATCCTCAAAATTCTCAATCTCGGAATGGATTTGCAATCGCTAGAAAATACCATAATGCTATCAAACCAATGGAAGGCTTTAACTTCTATCCTTTCTCATAGTTGGACAATACCTAGCATGGAAGTTGGGTTCAAGCCCATGGGTGAAATTGTCACGGATATGGTGGATTTGTGGGGACAATGTCTTCCTTCCCGGAGACACTTATCGTTCAAATTCCTGACATAATTTTGTAATATAATGTTGATGTCAATTGAATGCCAATTTGGAGATAGGGATGGGTCCAAACACATGATTTAGGACATGAAGCAAATCAAGGCCCTGATACGTTTTAAGTGAATCCAATATGAAATTTCTTGGTCTATAACACCACAGCAGACATTATTCTTAATTTGGGGTATTACCTTGCAATGCAAAACACAGAAATATCAACAAATAAATGGCGGTTCAGAAAATTTTGTGGATGAAGGGAATTTCGTCCTTATTTCTTTCTACTAATTACTCATCCCAACAATATTGGATATACCATAGAACAAAAGAATAAACCAATTCCATATCCTCTACCCATTGTGGGAAGAAAATCTGTAGCACCTATCACTCAAGAGATTTCCCATTCCAATGGGGAATCTCAAACATTTAGGCCAAAAAAGAGCTCCAAAAGGAAAAATACTTCCTTTATAAGAATTATTGAGAGGTTGATGTCAACAATCCAAACTACATTGACCACTTGATGCTATTTTACAAAGATAGCCTTGCAGCCATGAGAATCTCATTGTACATAGAACTATCAGATCAAGCACAAACTAGCATATATGGTCATTAATAATGGCAACTAAAATAACCTTTTCTTGCTTCAATTGGAAAGGAAACCTCAACTCATCCCAACTCATTAGCTTGGATGGGTGAAATATCTTACAGTAAACATGCTAATCAATTGACAATAGATCAAGCTGTTACTAAAAGATGGCAGAGATTTTTCCCAATATCTTATATGTTCTTACAAATAAAGATAGAAGACTTATGAAAATAAGATTATGATAACAAGTTTAACTAATTGCATAAGTGTAAGTAATATAAGTGCCATTTAAAAAAATAAAGGAAGACTACAAAAGAGGAATGCCACAAATGCGAGATATATTGTAGTACATAAAATAAAAATAATGAATTCAATTGATGGAGAAATCAATGGTGTCATTGGTGGGTAGTATTTGTTCCTAAATTAGTAAATGGAAACGTATGTCTTCCCTCTGAGAAGCCACATGATTTCCATTGAAATGTATTTTAATGATATTTCTTTGGGTGATGAATGGTAGAGAACACTACACTAGTAGAAAATGATGAAATTGAAGTGACTAGGTGACTAAAAAGTTAGTCACTCCAATTATTTCAAGTGGTCTTGCTAAATTTAAGCAATTTTAAAGTGATCGAACTAAAAATGACTAACTTAAAAAACTAATTTAGTCTAGGGATAAAATATACGACTAGATAATAAGTGACTAAACTAAAAAAGACTAACTTAAAATGACTAATTTAATCTAGGATTAAAATATATGAATAGATAATAAGTGAAAAAATTAATAATGATTAAAGTAAATGACTATTATAGTCCAAGAATAAAAATATGACCAAATAAAAAGTACAAAAAGTATATGAATTAGTCAGTTATGTTAGTAATTTTAATTGGGTCACTCAAAAAATGGAAAATTGGAATTTTGATATCAGAGTGTTACATTTCACTACATGGGTCTTTGAATCTATCTATAGTGTTAAAATTTTGAATCCTCTTTTGTCTCTAAATTTTAAAACTACAGATGGATTCAGAGACCCCCTTCTTTGAATCCATCTGCAGTTTTAAATTTAAAGACAAATGGGTCTTTGAGTCCATCTACAGTGTTAAAATTTAGAGACCCCTGTCTGAAATGTTAAAATTTAGGTAAATGGATTCAACAACCCCTTAAAGGGATCCATGAATCCATCTATAATGCTAAAATTATAACACTTTTATACAATCACTACTAAACCAACATAAAAATTGTTATTAAAATGATTAATCACAACACACATTAACATAGTCAATATATATATATATATATATATATATATATATATATATATATATATATATATATATATAAATAGTTCTACATTGATTATCCATGATCACCACATTTTTACTGTAATTTAGTTTTTAACAATTCAATATATAAATATACATAGAATGAGAAAATGTGTAGCTTGAACATAGAAAATTAATCATTTTTTACTATTAACATATGGTGTTGGTAAAACTAAAACAAATCCTTTTTATTTTTTTCCCTCCATTTTTTAATATTCACAAATATATTTGATTTTTAAACACATTTACATTTATTTTTCATTTTAAATTTCCCACACACTTATTAATTAAGCCTAAGGAATTTTTATCATGATGCTCCATGAGCTGACACCGTAGAGATTCATAGGTTGCACTGTAGATATCCTCTATGTGGCATTTTTAAAACTCTCGCTCCCGCTCTCTGTTTTAACTCGTGTTACAATTACTCCTCTTGTACCCACTTAATACTATGAAAATTTCTCAGATCTGATCATCGAATGCCATGCTCTTGTATTTTTTTTCAAGCCCTAACTGCATTCAACACAATCCCATGCCCTTATTATTTTTTTTCTAGCCCTAACTGCATTCAACGCTTCCACTTAGAAGCTTCAAATCTTAGTCTGTGGCAACACATTTTTCTAGCTTGTTTTATGGAGCTGTGGGGGGGACCTGCCAGGTCTTCGAGAGCACTCAGAGCTCCTCACAAGATTGGATGAGGAAATGGATCAGAACATGGCGAGGACAGTTCGTGTCAAATGATTCTGGTAAGTAAAATTTGCGGCGAGTTTTGTTCCTTTCCCAAAGGATATTATAATAATTTTACGAAATTATAACAAATTTGTTTAAAGAGGCATTGATATGGTATTTAGACTCTCATAGCAGTGGTATTTAGACTCTCATAACAGTGTCTATAATATGAATTAATGGAATCTTGGTAATATATTTGTTAAAGGAAGCATTTTCAATGCTTCAACTAGTAACTATTGTCTGAAAATTAATGAAAATAACTGACTATTTTTCCACATTGCCACTTAACGAGCTAAATTAGAACAGATTTATGAAGCTGAAATGTTGGGAAGACGCAATTTTAAGAATTGATCAAGTACCTTTATCTCTTATTAACAATGTCACTAAAAAATTGCGAAAATGTTGGATGCTTTAGATTCAGTCTCATTGTTCATTTATATTGATGCGAAGTATATGGAGCCTCGCAAAAGAAGAAATTTATAGCATCTTTGGAACATCTGATGGAATCAAACTCGTTAATGGAAATGTATGAGAAAAACGAAGCGACATCGACTGTGTGAAAATATTTGAGATTGACGTCCTTTTGTCTGTGTTTTCATTGAGTGAAATTATGTGATAATTGTGGAGATTTTTCACATCGTTTCATAATTTAGGTAAAATTATACGAGGATATATGCACTTGTTTTTTACTGCACATACATTTCACTTTCATAATCGCTATTACAAGAGATTTTATTACTTAAAGTCCTGGATCGCAACAATAAACTTAAGAAGATAGACAATTATATTCTCAAGGACGCTGCTTCATTATTCCTCTTTAAGTGTGGAAGAAAATTATAACATTCCTTGAGCCTTTTGACTGTGCTTTTAGTTCATAAAGGAATCTTTACTAGAAGTGAGAAGATATATTCATTAAGTATCACCCAATTTTTATAACAGTTTAATACATTCTAAAACTTGGTTTAGTATATACTGAAACTTGGTTTAGTATACACTTAAAATTTAAATATGTAATATTTATTTTGGTAGACATATATGAAATTAATTTTGGAATCAGCTACACAAGGCCAGCATATGAAAAACAGAGGCACACGCATTGAATCAAATTCCACAAGGTGTCATTCAGAATAATGAAATTTTAAAATCAATGGCATTATAATTGGTATGAACAAATGGAACCCAACTTTTCACAAGAATATTTGAGCTTCAAAGAAATGTATATATTATGCTCAAAAAATTGAAATTGATGGTGAAACCTGGAGATAAGACAAAAGCAGGTGACACACATTAGTCTTTGCTCTAAAGAAATCATTATGGGTTGTAACTTGTTCACAACAAATAATTACTTGCAACATAAAAAAATAAAATGGCATTTTCTATGAGAAATAAGATCAAAACATACCTTCTGCCGATGAAATATTGATAAATTATTATGATTTGATAATGATCCACATATAAGGGTTTTTATCAACAAAGCCTACAATGTAGAGATTCGTAGGTCTAGACTATAGAGATATCCTCTACGTGACACTTTTAAAACTCCCGCTCCCTCTTTATGTTTTAACTCCATCGCCCTCTGTCGTCCATGCCATTAGCATTTCCTTTGCACCCTTGTGCAAATGCTAGTTATTAATTTGGTGGGAGATTCAACATCCAAATTTTCAATATATATTTGGATTGCTGCTTTCAATGCATGTTTATAGGCTTTTATATCAAGCTGAGTTCTCTATTGTGATAAAATTAGATGCATTAAGGGTATATTCAGAAGGGATATTTTTGGTTTCCAGATATAGAATTGAAAAACTTTCTTTCATTATTATATTGTTTTGCTTAGGGGTATTGGACTGTAGAGAAACAATTCACTGGGTATGCTAAGAATTCATATGCCCTTATTCTTCTTAGGGGTATATTTGTTCATTGTGGGATGGAAGGGAAGGTATTTCTATGTGGCCAGATATAGAATCGATAGATTTTCTTTCATTCTTATATTATACAAGGCGGTGTGTACTGCAGAGAAATGATTCACTAGGTATGCTAAGAATTCATATGTCGTTGTTTTTCTTCTTATTGCTTCTTGTTTAAGAGGGTAAAAAGATTTTTTTTGTGAGCAAGTTTTGTTGATAGAAGGATTTGGGTATTGAAAAAAGTCTAGTTATGGGTATTTATGGTGATTTGAGGACTTGCGTAGGGAATTTTATGTTGAAGATACCCTCCTATACTCAATATGGAGTCCAGTGAAGTGCCCCAACAAAATAAATAAGATGAAAATCCTGGAAGGCTTCCCCAGGATTGGCCAATAAGAAAAATGGTGCTGCCAAGAAGTGCTTTAGAGAAATAACTTCAGGAGTTAAATATCTCTAAATCATTTCTTATTCATCATCTTATGTTCTGGTGTAGTTACGTGGTTTGGGAATTCTGTTGATCTAGGTACTCCATCACGGCATGAGGAAATATGAAAATGAGGAAGATCGGGCATAAGCCGGAAGGAATTGTGTGGAATAAATTGGATTTATCGATTGGGGCATCATTTCTTTGGTTCTATTTATTCCTTGCAATTCACGACCCCAATGGTATCTAGAATCCCATCGATAAGCGGTAGAGATTTCTCAGCAAAATACATATTGACTACCAAGCGAATATGCATCAAGCACTTTTATCGAGGTCTCTATGGGTTAGTACGCATGTAGGTGGGTTGTAGGTTTTAACCCTAAACATAAATTATCTACACATGAATCTTATAACAGAAAATAAACAATAGCGAGAGCATAAAACATAAAACAGATAAACACGGAGATTTTCCCCTGGATCCCAAATCGGGACGACCGGCTTGATTTTTCATTATATTCCTTTTAGTGTTACAACACATATATATACATGCCGAAGCATACATAAACCCCAATCCATTAACCCTGGATTAGAACATAACCGTAGTTCCCTTGACCGGATCTACAAAAATACCAGGGGCCGAAAACCATCGTACCCCAAAACCATGCACAAAACCATGGACGCGGACTACCCACCGAAAATTAAGGACCAAAAATTTTCGCCAGGGCGCTGCCCCAGACCCCGACAGGGGGGGCTACCGCCCCCCCTGTGACCCCCCCGTTGCGCCCAGCGCAAAGGGGGGTTTATCGCCCCCCCTCGCGCGTGCTTAGTCATGGAAAGAATATAACACATACCCAACATGGGTCAACCAACCAAGTCTTACCTTATCTTATGTCTTTACGCTTTGCTCACAAATGTTTACACTCACCCTGTAGCAAAGGTAAAGGAAGCAACACCACGAGCACCAACACCTATAGTTTAAGAGGAATGGACCTTACTACTCGGCTAGTCATGAGGCAAGGTCTAGTTAAAGTTTCAGTTATTTATCATATTCAGTTGATCCAATTGGAGAACCATAAGCATAACCTCCTAGGAGGTATGTGCGGAAAAAACAAGGGTGATAGGAATAGATCCCACATCCTCACTAGGCACCATTCACAGTTGGCATTAAGTCGAATTTTCTCAGCTATTGCTCCAGGAGGTAGGAGGAACAAGTTGTGTTCCATAGCGGTAAGTTATGTCTGTAGTAACCAACCACGTGTTCTTTAGCGGTAAGTGAGGTAGTCACCGTTTTCTGTATTTCTAGGACACCTATTTCTTTCTCTCTTATTTATTTCATAGGCAGCGGGTCCAGGTCAAATCCGGTGGGGGGTATTTCCATCTAGCTAAGGTTAGCCACTTGGTATTTATCCCTTCCATGTTGGAGTAGTGAAATATGGAGTTTAGTTCTCCAGTTTGGGGTCGAGATTGAACCTCAGCAACATCTTAACTAGTTTTAGTTTCTCCAGCTTTAGAAAAAGATTAGATAGAGAGGGAGCCTAGAGGGAAGGACCAAGAGGCAGAGTGGGCTTAGCATGTGAGGCACATTAGGCTTGACGAATTGTGTGGTGCCTTGTTACACATTTGGTTCTATGTTGATTAGTGCACAAATTGGAGTTCGTCAAAGATCCTCTTGTGCAGTCTTTGCTTGAGTTGTTGGTGATAAGATCTCTTGTTCAATTTGCACTTGAGTTGTTACAAAGAGCTAACCTCAAAAACCTACACATACAAGTTTAGCCTCAAGGGGCTGTTAGCCGGGAAACCATAATCTAGGAATGGAATTACAACACCATTTACTTATTGCTTTTCTTTTCATTGCAGCCTACCTCATAGTCTTTGAAGATTTGATGTATTCTCATTTTGGTTAACTTTGGAGTCTGGACATTATTCTAACTTTTGTCATCATTTCAGAAATATTTTTCCAGGAAATGTGAAGCATTTTGTTCACAATGATACTATAGTAGCCCTGGAAATTTGAATGACAATGAAACTTCATGGTTGTGTGTTTATTTTTGGGAATGGAACAATAACGTATGGCTTTACAGAAGATGGCAGAGAAGCGAGAGTTGTTGGTGCAAGACTAGTATTGGGTGATTGGGGCAGGTGATTTTTACCATTGTTGATCTTTAAATAGCACATATATTGTAGCTTTATGGTTGACCTGAATTCACAAAAGAAAATTGAAAATATTGATTTTGGACATGTATATAACTGTTCATTTCTTTAATGCAACTTAAAAGTGTGAATGCTATCTAATTTAAGAATCCTTTGAAGTTAGTTCCATTTTATGATTTGGTGTTTTTTGTAAAATGTGAGGAATGAATTTGGGTGATGTTACCAGTAGTGTGTTTTATCCTATTGTTAGTTTCAATCCATGAATATGCATATGGATCTTATGTGAAGAAGTGAAAACATTAATGTAGATCATCAAGACATTCTTATTCAACCGTGGCATGTAAGCTTTGAGATGCCATCCATTGTATATGCAGCGACAAGGCTTGTGGCTTTGGGAGAACACTAATCTTATTCTATAAATGCAGGACATTGGTTTATGAAAATCTTATTTAAGTTGAACATAAAATAACTCAACTAACTATCAACTGATGAATTGAAATTTTAGAACAACTAGGAGTTGCACTCTGAATGCAGAAATTCAAATAAAGTGAATCATTTAAGAAACAATGTCACATAATCTTAATCGAATGATCGTTGCTACAAAAAATGGAAATACACACACTAGCTACAACCACGAAAATAAATGAAACCATACAAGACATAACTAAAACCATGCAAGGGGAAAATACTACTCCTAGTTGCACATCCTGAGTGGGCCATTTTTCTGAAGGTCAAGGTGTTGAATCCATCACATGGAAATGCTACTCATGGAACCATAATGGAATAATGTATCTAGGCTTTAAATGCATCATCTAGAAATTACAGAGTACACTTTAATTGTCTATATCTCTCTTATCTCTAACTTGAACCCTAAATGTGTTAAAACCAGAACTACTTATGAGGCAAGGTTGTTGGGTTCTTTGAAATTCCAACAGAATCCCAAAATACCTTGAAAAATTCCTAAACTAAATTCCCAAATATAACCTAATAACTTCATGAACGAAATTCCCAAGTATAACCTAGCAACTTCCTAAAACCAAATTTTGAAGAATAACCTAACAACTTCTTGGAAATGCAAACTAAAAATTACTGGAATTAACAAATTATACTTTTAGCTAGTGAGTTGATATTGTGGGGAATATGTTACCCTATAATCCGAGTGCGATGTGTCAACCTGGTTGTTGTTTGGGAATTCCACCCTAGAATTGGCGTGTTGTAGAATTAAGAATTTTTTTGCAGCTGGCCTAAGGAAGTGATTCTGGAGATTCTGTAATCGTCTTTAATCATTCTGTGTAAGGAATTTTGTGGTAGGTGTTAATTCTACACTAAATGTTGATGAACACTGGTAACCTTCAACATATCATAATTGGCGAGAACTAAGACATTTCATTCAAAATCTTCGTAGAGACTGTCAACACATTAATTTGGAATGAATTACTTATTTTAAGCCAAATTTCTATAATAAGGTGGTTGAACAATCTAGAAAATTGGATGTGTTAGGTTTTTTTATACTCATGAAAATATGAGTGGAAGATGAGAAAACCGAGACATTTATGAGGTTCACCATCACCCGCAAGATGAAGTTATTGTACACCCTTGTGCAATAAAGTTGTCCATGTCATTCGTATCTAATTTCCCTGAAATCATAAATTTCAAATGGATTTGTGCACTTTTTTTATTGATAGCCCATGACCGAGGCAATTACCTCCAATTGGTCACATTCACTTTCTGCATTTATTGGACGAGTGCTCTTCCAGTTCAAAATTGGATAGCATAGCAAGGGAAATTTGAATCCAAGTCTTATCCAATGTATTTCAAGATGCATTACAAAGCTAGTGTAAAGGTGAGCCTTGCATATAGCTAGTTTGAGATTTGGAATTGATTTGGGTTCCCTTCTCTTCAATTCGTATGTAAGTTCATTCCTTCTCATTTGGGAATTCATAGCATGGTCACTTCAAGTATCAACAAAGGATTTGAATTTCGCTAATAATTGTTGTTATTCCATTACCCATTGGATCTGAGAATGTGAAGCATTTTAGTAATGCTCATAGATAGCCTCTGTTGGGGCATGATCTCTGCTCACACAAGCAACTCAACCTTGGATTTGTAATCGTTATAGGCCCACAATTCTTCAAATCTTTGAATTTCATTCTACATAGTAGAGATAAATTCCTTAAAATACCATCCTCCATAAAAGGATGAAGAGTCCATTTTGTGAGCTTAGGCAGGACATAATTGTGTAAATATAACTTGCATTCTAAGTTCTTCCTCTTAGGAATGCCTATGAAATATCAAGAAAATACCTGGTTCACCCACATTAACAATTGGTAGATTTGAAGCATTCCTCTCCAGTGAAATTTGAACCATTGCTCCTTAAAATATAAGGCATACACTTTGGCAGGTGGCCTACAGGCGAACATTAAGGAAGCATAATCACTTGCATTTTCATTTATTTCCTTAAATTTTTGAGATTTCAGGGACTTTCTCTTTAATTTCTTCATCTTATTTCTCCCACTCCTTATTATCTTCTTTGAGTTACATAATTGTGCTTTGCTAGGCTACGTGTGAGATAACAAACTTTTCTTTAAAGAATGCAATAGTTTGTTGATGCCTTTCAAGGGTTTTATATCCCTATTCATATGATTATGATTTTGCCTTCTATAAGCCAACCTCTGTAGCTACAATGCAACTATTTTAGGAGTTTCTTGAATTCTGCCAAAGTTTTCAGGAACCTGTGTTGGAGAAGGTAATGACACTTGACATTTAGCATCTGAATTTTCCACTACTCCTCACATGTAAACAGGAATTTCCCTTATTAGGGATTCCACAACACATTGTTCCATTCATCTCGATTTATCCAATAATTATGTTTTGTCTATAGTAGGTGTCAATAATTTTGTAACATTTGTTTGGATTTCTTTAAGAATCGCTGCCCTAAATTTCGTAGCAGATTTTGAGGCATGCCCTTGGGATTCTATGGCAGTGGCTGTCTTGGTCTTATTTTATTCCTCGCCCTTTGCTATCTGCCTTTCTTCTAACTTCTGTATTTCTTGAACAATTCTTCTTTGGGACCATCTAACCAAATCTATGGCAACAACATCCGGTCTCCTTGTTTCTGTGATAGTGTCTTGTGGCTTGGTCTAAGGTTTTCTTTAGTGTGCATTTCTGCAACTCTCTCCTCAACACTCTCATTTTTCCTTTTAGCTGTTGGAGTTATAGTGAATTCCTCTCGAGTTACCTGTGGCCGCTTCCTCTGGAGGGTGGCATCTTTTTGACCAAGAGGTGGATTAGCATATGGTGTGCAAGACTTGTCAATTCACTTGCTGGATCTCACCAGCTATATTTTGCAGTAATTTCATCAAGAAATAAAGACAATGGTTTTTTCATTTTTCTTTAAATATGATACTAATTTAAAATGGAAAGTGAGTTTGAGATGGTGCTTTATCTTGAATTTTGGATTATGAATGGGATTATTTTGGAAATGGCGATTTTCACCATATGTGATGTTGCATTATGAATGAAAAAGTAGTAATATCCATTACAATGTTGATTTTTGAGTAGCTTGGGAGGTACTCCAAGCACTAGGGTTCAAGGTTTGGAGGGAAAAGTGCCACAAGAGTCACTTGTGGGCTTGGAACCCAAGCAGGGGGTTTTGCACCAATCATGTTTTGGGGCATTTCCATGAGCACATTTCTACATGTGATGGATGAGGATGATAGATATTAGCAAGACAATTCTAACGCAACGAGAATCATCTGATTCCGAGCTGCAGAAGTGGAGATATGGATTTTTGAAGATTAATTGTGGGGTTGACACCATAAGTGTCAAGGTCGGCCTAAGGTTGTTTTAGGCTTATGACAGTTGGACAACCCCTATTGTGACGTTGAAGAAGCCCTTCATTTATGGTATAAATAGAAGGCAGAGAAGAGGCATTTAAGCATCCATTTGTGCAACACACACAAGACAAGTAACTCATTGGAGGAGAGAGAACTTTATGTTTTAGGGCTGCAACACAGAGAAGAAAACCGGCAAAGGAGGAGAGGGCCATTGAGGAGGGAAGGTTGAGTGCCTTGTTGGAGGAGCCGCTACCATTTCAGGATTGTTTGAGGGCTAAAAAAAGGTGGGCAGATCCCTTGCAAGGCTGCTGCAGCCCTGCACATACTTGTTGTAGGGTGCCGCAACAAATTAGAGGCAGGCCGAGGGCTAGAACAACCTAGAATTGCAGCAGCCATATTTGGCCCCTCAAGGAAGGGCAACCACATTGTTTAGGAGGAGTTTTGGGCACAAAGGAAGGCTTGTTAAGGGACTGTAGTGTGCCCTAACCATAATTAGGCCTAGGTTGTTGCAACCAAATCAGCCCTAAAAAAGTGAGCTATGGTATGTTTTTGAAGACATTCTTGTAGGTGTTGGATCCAAGTATTGGATCAATTTTGGATCGGTTTCGTTTGTAGCCTGTGAGAGCCAATTTGGAGGCCTGATTGGGTGATCAAAAGCCTTCATCAGTGCAGATCTTGCAGTGTAGTATTGGGTGCCACTGACCTGGTAGAGGGAAGTGTGTTGGCTACCCAAAGTAGCCCTAGACAAGCTATCTTGAAGTGACAAAGAGGAGCTGAAGGTTGGGTGAAGATTGGTGCCGAAGTGCAGCACCTTGATGGACAAAGGTGATTGCAAGCCTTGCAGATTGGAGCTCGGGATTAGGCCTACCCAGAGAGAAAATTGGATTAGCCTGTGTACATGGTACAAAAGTGACGTGCAACAATGTTAGGTGTCAGCCCTCTCGGAGTCTCGATGTGTGGTCCTTTGAAGGACTAAGGAGCAGCTAGTGAGCGGTATGGGAGCAAAGGACCGACAAGACAAGATACGGCATCGAAGTTGAAATTTTTTTTTGTCATTGTATCTTGTATACCATAATACTGTTGTATTATTCAGAGTTGGGTTTAATATAACGAAGATTAGGGTTGTACATTATTATACAATTTTGTTAAAAATTGTGTATACTTGTGCATGTGTGATTTACTGCTTTATATTTTCCACAGTGCAAAGTAGTTCTGGTTGAGATTCTTGGTTTGGTAGCATTAGTGATTTTAAAACTCTAACCTAGACCCAAGATTGTGGAAATTCAACATGGTA